>JAGFMJ010000103.1:0-72520 GCA_021030925.1 Trypethelium eluteriae | reverse complement strand
GAGGGGACGAGTGCGGACGGGGCGAGTGGGGATCCGCAGGTGTTCTACTTTGGGGTGTTTGATGGGCATGGGGGAAGGGAGTGTGCGGAGTTTTTGAGGGAGAGGCTGCATGAGTATGTGGAGGAGGTGGCGGTGGCGTTTCGGTTGAGGAGTAGTTTGAAGAAGGAGTTTCCGGGGCAGGGGAAGTATGCAAGGAGGAGGAGTGTTGTTGGGCCGAGCAGAGAGATGGGCAGGCAGGGTGAGAGGGAGGGGAGCGAGATGGCGGAGGCTGGGAAGGAGAGTCTGGATGCGGTTGAGGTGAGGAAGCAGGATGGAGGCGAGAAGGTTAGGGCTGATGGGGAGAGGATACCTAGTGCGAAGGAGAGTGGGGAGCCTCCTCCGGAAGGGGCAGATCCAGTCCTTCAATCGGACGAGAATGGAAATGCAGAACAGCTCGAGAAGGAGTTGATTCAGGAGTGGAGGAATACTGTGGGTGGATACTTCAAACGCTTCAAACCGGAATACTTTTCGGTCAAAGCTGGAGGACAAGGTCACGTTCTAGAACAGGATGGTGTTCAGAGCAGACATACAAACCCTTCCGCTGAAAGTGTTGGCGGCATTGGCATGGAAACTGTGCTGACCTATGCCTTTCTCAAGGCAGATCTGGATTTCATTGAAGCTCAAGCTAGTAAAAAGGATGAGGAGGACCCTGTGCTGGCAGATCGAGCGCTCAATGCTGACGACGTCCTCGAGTATCCTTCACGTCGACTAAAGTCCATCGGTGACCCTAACAAGCGCTTCAAAGGCGGTAGCACAGGCAGCGTCGCCTTGATCTCAACCCCTACACCTACACCGTTCTGGCATCCCGCATCGCCTTCCACTCTCATCGTCTCTCATGCAGGTGATACCCGCATCATCCTCTGCAATACTGCCAATGGCCAAGCTGTCCCTCTTACAAACAATCACCATCCCTCGACACCCATTGAAGCTACCCGTCTCCGGCGGTACGCCGCAACCTTCGTAACTGACTCTTTCGGTGAGGAACGCATGTCCGGTCTCGCCAATACACGTGCGTTTGGCGACATGTCGCGAAAACGTCTCGGCATCTCCGCAGAACCCGAAGTTCGGCGCGTCGAGCTCTCGCCCGCCGAGTACAGCTTCCTGGTTCTGTGCTCAGACGGCGTATCCGGCACACTGAGTGACCAAGAGATTGTGGACATTGTCAAAGAAGCCAAGACGCCTGAGCAAGGGGCGAGAGATGTGGTGGGATTTGCCACGGAGGTCAGTGGTGGAGGAGGGGGCGGCGATGCGGATAATGCTACTGCATTGGTGGTGCGATTGGGTGGTTGGGAAAGGCGGAGCGAAGGGGGCTTGGGGAGTCTTGGGACCAAGGAGGCGAGAGAGTGGAGAAGGAGAGACGCGATGGACCCGAGAAGGCGGAGGACGTGATTGTTAGGAGGAGAGGAGAGAACAAGAGCAAAAGATGGTGGTGGCATGGGGGATTTTTGAGCATTGCATAGCACAACTGAACGGGTCACGAGCATTCAGCAAAGCATCAAGGAAAGGGCAAGGTATGTATCAGAGTTGTTGGGTTGTACATAGAGCATCCGACTATGCTCGACAGTACTTGTCTTGGGTAAAAGCTTCTTGGGGCTGTACAGTCACTTTAGAGTTCCGGAAGCAACACTATCGGCAATACCGAAATATCAAGGAGAGCCACATTCCGACGCAATATACTTTTTTCATTCTTAGGTGCCCAAATGGTGGCCGAGCTTGAGAGAATAGGATGTCACGTGAATTGAGTAAATTCCAGGTCCCATTTGGAAGTTGGCCTGGTCCGTGGGGCATCTAAACAGTGACGATGTGTGCGCTGCCCTGGAGCCAAGCACATGAGGATCAACACGACCCCCAAAACCTCCATTTCTGCTCTCCCTGGCATAATCACACTTTCTAGAACACGCTGGGCCCTGACTCATACCCACACTCACTCCGTTCGGGACCAGATTTATTTCCTTCACGTGTCTTTGGATCCCGGAGTCCTTTTTTTGCCTTCTGCATTCACCTCGTCCGACTATTCCACACCGACTCTGCCTGCTAGAGCCTAACTCGCAGAGCCCGCTCCACAACCATACAATCTCCATTCTGGAGCCGCATCGCACCTGAGAACTTTTCTTGAAAGCTGAGCCTCAACCATGGATGTCAATCAAGTCCTGCAAGGCACTCTATCTGGAGGTATGTTGAAGCTCCGTGCCCCTCCTTATACCCACTGCGTGTTGGATTAGGCTGCGCAATATGTACAGGAAAGATACTGACACGGCCCAGATGCGAACATTCGGTCCGCAGCGGAGCAGCAGCTTTCCCAGGCGGCAGACGCGGATTTTGTAAGTAAAAACGCGCCACCACCTTTTCTGTTCGGCACGCGTGTGTGGTACTAACATGAGCTCGCCAAGCCCGGATACCTCACCACCCTTGCCGGAGAACTTGGGAACGAACAGGCCGACTCGGCGGTCCGACAAGCAGCTGCTCTTGCACTCAAGAATGCCTTCACTGCGCGCGACTATTCACGCTTACGAGAGGTGCAAACACGATGGCTTCAACAATTAGATCCGCAGATAAAACAAGGTGTTAAGGGCATTGCCTTAAAGACTCTTTCCACAAATGACTCGCGAGCCAGTCAAGCAGCCGCACAATTTATCGCGTCCATTGCGGCCATTGAAATACCACATAACCAATGGGAAGAACTCATGCCAACACTTGTCCAAAGTGTTGGAGAAGGCACAGATTCCCAAAAGTCGGCGTCTTTGGTCGCTATAGGCTACATTTGCGACTCCGACGATGAAGATCTGAGGCGAGCATTGTCTGGCCATTCCAATGCCATCTTGACGGCAGTTGTTCAAGGCGCTCGAAAAGAAGAAACCAATAATGATGTTCGGCAACATGCTATCACCGCACTCGGTGATTCACTTGAGTTTGTGAGGTCAAATTTCGAAAACGAAGGCGAACGCAATTACATTATGCAAGTCATTTGTGAGGCTACACAGGCACAAGACGAGCGGATACAGCAAGGCGCGTATGGTTGTTTGAATAGAATCATGGGTCTTTATTATGACAAGATGCGCTTTTACATGGAGAAAGCCCTATTTGGACTGACAATCCAGGGTATGAAAAGTGACGAAGAAGATGTCGCCAAGCTTGCAATCGAGTTTTGGTGCACCGTCTGTGAGGAAGAATGCTCCATTGAGGACGACAACCTTCAGGTCAGTATTTTCCTCTACCTCCACTCACTCATCACTGTTTATAGGCTGTAATTAACACATACGCATACAGTCTCGGGCAGAAGGCTCAACTGAACTACGCGAGCATCACAATTTCGCCAGAATCGCAACGCAAGAAGTCGTTCCTGTCCTGCTCGAACTCATGGCCAAGCAAGACGAGGATGCCACGGACGATGAATACAATGTCTCCAGAGCTGCTTATCAGTGCCTCACGTTATACTCACAAGCAGTCCAAAATTCGATCGTCCCCCCAATCATTGTGTTTCTTGAGAAATACTTTCGGTCCGACGACTGGCATTATCGTGATGCTGCTGTCTCTGCATTCGGCGCCATCATGGAGGGACCCGACGATAAGACTTTGGAGCCTTTGGTGAAGCAGGCCTTGCCTTTGCTCATTGGCACGATGAGCGATAGTTCTTTGCACGTCAAAGATTCGGCTGCCTACGCCTTGGGTCGTGTGTGCGATGTCTGCTCCGACGCCATTGAACCAACCACCCAATTGGAGCAGATGATCTCTGCACTCTTTGCCGGCTTGACAAGCCATCCAAAGATGGCGGGCTCATGCTGTTGGGCTCTCATGAATCTTGCAGACCGCTTTGCTGGAGAGCCCGGGAGCCAAGAAAACCCACTCTCACCACATTTTAAGAATAGTATTCAGGCTCTCCTTCAAGTCACCGAAAGGTACGTCATGCTATTTGTTGGCGATGCAAGAAGATCGGCTAACTTCATTATTAGGCCAGATGCAGATAACAATTTGCGCACGGCCGCTTACGAAGTCTTGAGCACATTTGTGCTTAATGCAGCGAACGAGAGCTTGCAAGCAGTTGCCAGTCTGACTGAGATTATCCTTCAACGGCTTGACCAGACAATTCCTATGCAGCAACAAGTTGTCAGTGTCGAAGATAAGCTCAGCCTTGAGGAAATGCAGACTAGCTTGACCAGTGTGGTGATGGCCATCATCCAGCGACTTGAAGAAAAGATCGAACCCCAAGCTGACCGAATCATGGCTCTAATGCTGCAACTTTTGGGAATGAATAGCGACAAGTCCAGCGTTCCAGATATAATCTTCGCTGCTATTGGTGCACTCGCCAACGCACTCGAGGGTGGATTCCAGAGATATATGGAGCCCTTTATGCCATTCCTATTCAATGCGCTCGGTAATCAAGACGAACCCGGTTTGTGTGCCATGGCTATCGGCCTTGTCAGCGATTTCAGTCGTGCACTTGGAGACAAGATTCAACCACAATGCGACGCTTTCATGAACTACTTACTCAACAACTTGCGCAGTATGACGCTCGGAAATCAGTTCAAGCCCGCGATTCTGCAGTGTTTTGGGGACATCGCACAAGCTATTGGTGGCCACTTCGAGACATACCTCTCGGTGGTAGCACAAGTCTTACAACAAGCCGCTAACATCAATGCACCCCAGGAGCAGGCGTCAATTGACATGATCGAGTACGTCATGTCTCTACGCGAAGGGATCATGGATGCATGGGGTGGAATTGTCCAAGCTATGAAGGCCGGCAACAAATCTAATGTTTTGATACCGTACATTGAGCCTATCTTCGCCTTGCTGCACTCGATTGCTGGAGAGCACAATCGTTCCGATAGCTTGTTGCGGTCGTCAATGGGCGTCATTGGGTGAGTTCGCCGTCTCTGCCGTAGTACCTATCCTCTAACAAACGATTTTAGCGACATTTCCGACGCCTTTCCCAGTGGTGAATACAGCAACTTTTTCCGCCCTGATTGGGTGACTCAGTTTGCTCGAGATGTTCGAGCGAACAAAGAACTGTCAGATCGCACTCGTGACACCGCTCGCTGGGCGAGAGAGCAGATCAAATTGCAAATGGGTAAGCCTCACCCGATTTATTATCCGCTCGCTGCAACTCCGAGAGGACAACCGTCTGGAGGATTTGTTTGTCTTCCAACATCACAGGACTAATGGCGCTGTCTATCAAGCTGGAGGACAAGGGGCACAAATGTCTTAATGGCTCGTGTTAGACACTTTTGGCACCCGATCCTTTCCAAGCGACGCAGATATCCCCCCTACGCTGCTCCGCCGCTGATCGAACTGCTTTGGCACGAACGCTTGCCTCAGCACTTCGCATACATCGGCAACTACAAACTTGCTCCCTGGATAGCAATTCTAGAGTAGCAATCCCCGCCCCCATCCGCGCCCGACGTCCACGTAGCGGTTCCGTTGCCCCAACGCGGGCGATACACAATTCGCCCCTTCTGATGTATCGCGATGCGATATATCGCCCACCCATCGACCCCTGACATTGCTAACTTGCCTATTGCTTACGCCGCCCCAATGATTCGCGCGAAATACCACGGAAGAAAGAAGTCGACTCTGCTACCCTTCTGGAGACGCTAACATTCCGAGTGTGAGACGTCGTCCAGGACCCCTGTTGCAAAGATTTATTTGAAGCGCCCCAATACGTTCGCACCATTTACAATCGTATCCCAGCACCACTGTTTCCCACCATTCGGCGAAAAGCACAAACGATTCACAATCTTGTATTATACCTAGAGTTTCAAGACCCAACCCCCTCTTGTCCAATCAGACAGCAGCACAGCATCCAACATGCATGGATGGCTATCTGAAAGCTTGCAAAAGGCGGCGTGGAAGGCTATACCGGCGAGAAGGAGAGGCAAGTAGATAGAATAATAAAGGAAGATCTATATGAATACTTCTTTGCAGCTCTGTCGTATTGAATAAGAAAGTGATTGCACGGATTTCTAGAATGTCATTGTCATGAACGTGGCGTGGAATCCGGAAGTGATAGAACTGGATTCTAAGAATGCTACCAAATGTAAGGCTAAGAACGCTCAATGGATCGATGCAGAAATGAGGACATCGCTTATGACCCGCATTCTACGAAGTGCCGGACTGCTGAACCGTTAAAAATACAACTGGCTTTTGCCCTCACAACAACAGCATGTCGACCGCCC
The DNA here is from genome assembly GCA_021030925.1 of Trypethelium eluteriae. Taxonomy (NCBI): domain Eukaryota; kingdom Fungi; phylum Ascomycota; class Dothideomycetes; order Trypetheliales; family Trypetheliaceae; genus Trypethelium; species Trypethelium eluteriae. Next base: position 66,311 of record JAGFMJ010000103.1, on the reverse strand, counting down.
TCTATCTCAGTGGTTTCCGGCCGTAGACAACGTGACTGCATTGAAAGTCAGAAGAATCGAGTCTTTTTTTGGGTAAGCCGAATGTAGTGAAAGAAAGCTTACCAATGATCTAACAATTGGAAAGACAAATTCGAAAGGTCTTTTCTTAGATCCACAAGGAAAAGCTCGACTTCCTGAGGCGCCCATCCTAATCCCTTCGACAGAGTGTGCATTGTGATACCTTGCAACCCCTCGGTTAGTTGCTCTGCAAGCCATCGTCTGTTAGTCCATTGTTTCTCATGATCCACACCCTGAACAGATGTGAGCGAACGTACGCATATGCCAGAACCCCACCGCCCTTAACCGTTTTTCCCGATGCCAGGGACCCCACGGCACCTCCAACACCTTCTCACGTATCTCCTCAAACCCCGCCTCCGCCAGCAACGACCGAAACCGCTTCTGCACATGATAATCATAGCCCCTCTTCTCCGCGCCCGTCTTCAGGAGCTCCAGCCAGCGAAACACGACATCCGGGCTCCTACCCACCGCCTCCGCACCCAACGCCTCGGGCCTCAACGCCAGCTCCGTCAGCTCGACCCAGCCCCCCGGCTTCGCCGCGCGGTACGCCTGGCGCAGGACAGCGCCAAAGTCGCGGATGGCGAGGAACATGAAGCGGATGTTGACGAGGTCGAAGGAGTCCGGCCGGTACAGCCAGTCGAGCTCGAGGTCGTCCACCTCGAAGCTGAGGTTCGGCGGCACCCACTTCGGCTGTACGGGGGAGATGTCCGTCCCGATTACTTCGGCCGACGGGTACTGGTCCGCGATCTCCATCGCCCAGATGCCGGTACCGGTGCCGAGGTCGAGGATTTTCTGCGGGTCCGGGGGTAGCGGGGAGAAGTGCAGCCGGCCGGAGGTGAGGAGCATCATTTCGTGGTGTTTCATGTCCTCGCGGTCGAGCTCGGTCTGGGGAAAGGGGGGGAGTGGGGTTAGCTTGAGGATAGGGGATGTAGGAAGTCAGATGGGTATTGGAAATGTGTTACCTCATCGTTGGGGAGGAGATAGCGACCTCCGCCGTGGGCGTGATAGCGGCGGCCATTGTCCCAGTAATAGTCTTCGGCTTCGCTGAGAATGCTACTAAGGAAACTGGAGCTGAGAGATGGTCAGCTTATACTTGCGACGAGAGTTGTACTTTTTTCTGCCTTTCGAAAGAAGTTGAACTTGATGCAAATATTTATAGTACTTGGACTTGAATGCTGCAGAGAGTAGATATTGAGCCGAGAAAATGGCACTGGACTTACGCGTAGCTGTCTTTTCCAAGGTCCGAAAACCTCGAGTCCTGCAGAGAAGGCTGAATTAGCGGCACAGTTCCACGTGGCGGCAGCATTCGAGCATGACGATCCAAGCTCACATCGTCGGGTAAGTCCACAGCACTGTCGCCTATCGAACTGTTGTCCGGTAGTTCGACTGTGTTTCCTGTCTCGAAATCACCTGTTACCGCCGGGTCTGGAGAGGTTTCATCATTGCCGACGTCTCGATCGACGTCGTCGCGTGGTAGGGATGCGGATCGCGGGGGATCAGCGCTGGGTTGACTCGACTTTGTGGTGGGCTGAAGCTGCTCGGCCATTACAAGATATTCTCTAAGACCACGACGACGTCCGGCGATGGGTCAATATGAGGCATGAGGAGTGGTACGCTATCGAAGACGACAGAGGAGCTCAAAGAGTTTGTCCGACACCAGTGTGGTGCACCCATCCTTACGTACTTAGGTTCAAATGCAGGGCAAGCCACGAGGCAAAGGGTTTATCGGCTCACGCCCCTTCCAGTCAAGGCCCAGGGAACCAACCGAGCGTGGCACCGTGGCTCGTCGGTTGAGCGCACCGTGCCCTGTCTCCCATTTGATGTCGCAAAGCCCTGTCGGCCCGCGTCTGCACTCTACCTGCACTCTACCTGCAACCATTGGGGTTGATTACCGTGAAGGGCAGTCCGTATCCCCGTCAATATACCAAGTATGACATGTCGTCAGCTTCAAAATTTCCCACCCATGCGGCAAGTCCCAGCTGCGGCTCAGAACGATTCGTTCGGCCGACGATGCCACCATGCCTGGCCTCAAGAGTTGGAGGCGTCACTCGAGGGATGACGTGCCGCGGGCCTAAAGCAATACTGAAGCGCATCAATAGGGCAGTCGAGCTTGCAGTAGAGTGGCATTCAATCGCGGCCGCTTTCCCTTCTGAGAATAATGTCAAGCTCGCGTGAAAGGAAGCAGCATACCGCTCAATCCGCCCCACAGTGCCTTCCCTCCTCTACCATCATCGAGGCACTGTCCGCTTTCTGTGCCGCATCCATCGAGTAGCCACCTTCCTTGGCCCAAGCAGGAAGCTTCGATAGCGTCGCCGCAGCTGATATGCCGCCAGGATAAGTCTTGTGTTGCCTAACCAATTCTGTATTCGAGTCCATGTTCCCAGTCAGGATTTCCAGGCTTATCTAATTTAAGTTCCAAGTCTTTGGAACTTGCGTCCGTTGTTTGTTCGTCAACCCCTTTCGCCCCATTCGAAAGTGGCACAGCCACTTAGCGCTGTTCTGAGAGGAAGTTATGGCGAGTCGCGGCATCCATGTGGTAATCATTGGCGCAGGTGAATTTTGTGGCTCGGGAAAAAGCATCCAGCAACGCGGGCCGTCGCTGACAGCGCAGTACAGGATGTACGGGATTAATATTGGCACATAGTCTACAGAAGGTACTCCGCCCACCATCTTCTATCCATCATTAGAGGCTCCAAAGGATCACCGGTCCTTGTTGTTTTGTATTCTTCGCCAATGCCGGCTCATCGGTGTTGCATTCCCCAACACACTGGACGACCCCGTTCTGCTACTCAAACTCTATCCAATTGATGCTGACCCCAATCCTAGTTGGGCATCAAATGCTCCATCTACGATGCCGAGCCTTCAGGCACCACCTACCGCCCTCGAGAATGGAGCATGGGGATCCATTGGTCTCTTCCTCATCTAGAGTCGCTTCTGCCGTCTGAGCTATGGGCTCGCCTACGAGAAGCCCAGAATGATCCTTTCGCAGAAGCGGAAGAAGGCGATGCCATGACGATTTACAATGGTCTGACAGGAGAAGTGATGGCGGCACTCCCAATTGAGGGCAAAATCGTTCGAGTCTCGAGACGGAAGTTCCGAGCCCTGCTTGCAGAAGCAGTGGATGTCCAGGTAAGTCCCTATCCTTTGGAAGTATGCAGCGTAGCAATACCTAGCTAATCCGTTATTGAACAGTATGGTCACAGTTTATCCGGAATCACATACGGAAGTGACGACGTGATCGCCGAGTTTGAAAACGGCAAAGAAGTCAGAGGAACATTGGTTGTAGGCTGCGATGGTCCGCGGTCCAAAGTCCGAGATCTGCTACTCGGTGAGGAGAAGGCGAAAGTGACGCCGATTGAGCTTGTCCACTCAAATACAGTGGTTAGCTATGGTGACGCAGAGAAGGCCAGATTTGTGAGGAGCGCACACCCCATTTTCAGCATGGCAATCCATCCGGACGTGTTTTGCTTCCTCTCGAGTTAGTCCTGTCTCTCATGCTGTGTAACCCTCATCAATGGCTGAGCTGACATCTGTTGCACTATCCAGTTCAAGACGTCCCTGATCCGGACAAGCCCGAAACTTGGAAATTTCACATAGTAACCTCCTGGCTAGGTTCCCGCGATCCGTCCATGGATTATGGAGCACGTCTGGCTCAACTGAAGCAAAAGGCCTCACCACTATGCGAGCCCTTTCGCTCGGCCAACCTATGGATGCCGGAGGATACGAAGATCACATATGACCCGATCAGTTACTGGGTGTCGATACCGTGGGATACGCGCGGCGGACGTTGTACCCTTGCTGGGGATGCAGCTCATCCCATGACCCCCCATCGCGGTCAAGGCTTGAATCACGCCATACAGGATGTTTTCAACCTTGTCAAAACACTCGAGGCCCTTCACCCGGACGGAAGTAATCTTGCATCTTCTATTGGAGAGTACAGTCGAGAGGTGGCTCGCCGTGGGGCGGACGAAGTGCTAAATTCCAAAAATTCGGGGTATATGTTCTTGGACTGGGACCAGCTAAAGAATAGTCCACTAATGAGGCACGGGTTGAAGAAGTCCAAGCTCGAGGACACTGAAGCGAATGGTGTCAAAGTGAACGGAGCGAAGGCGTGAAATGATATCGACGACTTTGCTGAATCCATCATTGGCAAATTTCATCCTTCGTGGATGTGATTGCACAAGAAGCATTTGCTTAATGTAGCTGCATCTAGGTCAACGCTTGCGTGGTGAGCTGATCTGTCCTCTCAAGAGCAGCGCTTCGGTCGGAATTCTTCGTCAGGTAAATAGCATTAGATTAGGTAGCCAACGATGGAGCTTGAATTGCAATGGGGAATAGCACAAGTTAATTAATACAGACGAAGCTCATACGCCACTTTACGCCTAATGGTCCGTTTTAGCGTGTCAGACTCGCGTCGCCCCACACGCGTGAACGTCAGTGGTCCCTACCGGTGGTACTTTCCGCAAAAACCAGTGAATCCTAGTTCACTATTCTATAATCACGCCAGTAAGCATCTTATAGTTTATTCCACCTCCTCTATCAGGCCCAAAAGATTCCCAAGGTACGGACCTAATTGATTTCAAAATTCCATACCACTCTAAATCGAGCCTCCAATGGCGCATCCCTCAACCACCACTTCTCGCCGCAAACGCCAATACCAACCCTCCTCCCAACAAACCCTCAACGCTTTCCTCTCTCGTCACCACCCAAACCCGCCCTCTCTCTTCCCCTCCGCCTCCGCGCCGGAACCTTCCAACCGCTCTGATGAAGGTTTCCCCGTCCAACCAGCACACGTCCAGTCCTCGCTTCTGCAGGTCGGTCTTCGAGTGAGAAAGTCAGTGCCTGAGGGTTACAAAACGCACAAGACACTTGGTGGAGAATCAGCATTGGAGCTGGCGCCTACCTCGTCTGCTCCCGCGGCGATGGAGACCGATAACGAGACAGCGAGACCGCGCGAGCTGGAACCGTTTTGTGGGATCCATCACGTAGGCGGCTACGGTGTGCAGCTGAGCGCGTCGGTGTCGTCGGTGCCGAGTCTGGGACTGTCGAGTCAGAGCAGTGTCGAGGGTGGTGCATCGATGCCTCAGACGCCGAGGTCGTACTCTGCGCAGGCGCGGAATGAGAGGAAGAGGGGACTGGACTATGATGATGAATTGCTGGATGAGGCATTTGGGAAAGGGGATGAGGATGGGGAGTCGGATGAGGAGGAGGCAGTGGGGCTGACATTCAAGAATGTGCCGCAGGACATGAGGCATAAGATTCCAATGAACAGGAGCAAGAGCCCGTTCGGCACAGGATTGAGACATCGGCAGCAGGTGCCGAGAATGTCTGGAGGTGCGAGGAAGGGGGTAGAAGGAGGGATGCTGGTGGTGGATGATTTTCCAGACGCGGATTTCTTAAGACCCTTGGAGGACATGGATGTTGAAGAATGATGTTTCAGGAGATATGATTACGACAGAATGGATAGACTTTGGCTGGGATTCCGGGTTGTAACTTGCAAGGACGGCACGGTATGAGATGGTAATTATTTTGCAGCGGCCTGGGGCTAACTCTTGACCTGTTTACCACTGCAAAGCGCGCATGGTGTTCCGGAAGCATTTACATGGCATCTGTTGAAGGAGCATCCCAAAGCTTTCACCTGTCAGTACACAATTCATTGGTCGCGCCTTCGTTCACCTCGAACACAGCGCATCACACAAGGGCTTCAGAATGGAGCGAGATTCAGATATTAGTAGGATAGGGTATCGAGCTTTCATCATCCTCCATCCCAGAATTATTTACACGAAGCCTTCCAGAATATTGACCACCAATGCATTCTAACCAAACGCCAACCAACGATGCGGTGCATTGAATACTAACATCCAAATTATGTTGCCTTGATGACCTTTGGAGGTGGTAGTTCTGTCTTGAATATTCTATCCCAGAAGCGACTTGTAACTCCGAATCCATTCTCGTAGTCGGCGAAATGGTGCTGTAGGTGGTATTTTTTGAGCTCGCGATAGTATGCCGGTAGACTAGGTCCATGATTAGCATATGCAACGAGTAACTTGGAGAAGGCGTGGCGATTATGAATACTCACTTCTTATGATGCAAAAAGTAATGCGTCATGTCGTAACAGGTATACCCAAAGATGCCTCCACAGTACACAGCCATCGCGGCGTTCCAGTCATAGAAGAACACAGTCTTGGCAAGATACCAGAAAGGAGTAGCCAGCACGACAAACAACGTAGGGGGCATCACTAACCGGAGTCGATCCATCGGCAGATAATGGTGGATTCCGTGCAGGAGAAAGTGCAGCGTCAGACAAACGCGGTTGTCCGGAAGAACACTATCAATGTGGAAGAGAAAGCGATGCAACCCGTACTCGACGATCGTCCAAATACTTATGCCCGTTATCCAGTATAGTACTAGGGCTATTGGAGACAGGGACTGTGAGACGACGAAGGTGAAGTAGAAAACGGGCGGCCACCAAACGGAAGGAACCACCCACCAGGGTGTTTTGCTTAGAGGTTCGAGAAAATTGCCAAAAAGAGGCGCGCTCTGGCCGCCGGGATAGTGTCTTGGGCGATGGACTTGCTCCAGATAGAAGCTTTTGCTGAACCCCCCATTCCAGACTTGCATCAACATGGGCTTGTTAAGGTCGATAAACTTGTGCTGTTTGTAGTCTTTGCTGGCGTCGGTCGCTTTGGAAAGATCTTCGGCACTGGACATGCCAGTCGCGGCGTAGATGACTTTATTGGAGGCATCGGGACCATGGGCAACACCGTTTGCTCTGAGCTCTGCTGCACCGTTGGCAGAAGGAGGGAGCGGAACGATCTCATCTGGTTGGTCGCTTGAAGTCACCGTGTCCATGACAGCATCTGTAGCGACGAATCCAATGAGACAGTCGTCGAGGATCTCATATGCAGCTTCGGTATGGGTATGGGAAACTTCATCTTGCATGATTTCCGAAACATCCTTGCCTGCCCATTCATGTATAAGATGGCTTCCGCCGGGATGGTCGGCGGCGAACTCGGTTACATCGTAAACTTTGGAACCGATTGTGACGTAGCAGCTTTCGGAAGTGTTGTGCGATTGGACGTCTGCTTGAGGTATTGTAGGAAGCTTGCGGCCGGAAGTCATCTTGACGGTGGAAGTTAGGAGCTGAAGATGGTGGCCAAAGATAGAAAGTCGCACTTAGGGCATGCACAAAGAGCAAGAAGGGATAGAAAGGAAAGAAAAAGGCAAGTGCGAAAGGACGGTACGGATGTTAAAGGAGAAATCACAGCTGATCAGAAAAGGAGCGCGTTGGATTACATTCACAAATGAGACCCTGAAACTTTTAGGTGGCAACTTTCCGAGCGGACCGAAATTGCACGCGTCGTCACACCACCAAATCCTCCGCGGAAGGCGCCCGATCCCGACTGCCTACCTGAAGTACCTAACGTCTATGATTCCGGAGTCCACCAAATCTTGGGAGCTTTAGTCTTATTTGACGACGCATCTTACACGCTCATGAACATGTGCAATGTCTTTAGAATTTCCCTCTCGTGTATGGAGAATTGTCGAAGCCGAGGCTGTAAGTGTCGTTGAAGGAGCGCGTTGCTAGTCGGAGGAATAAATCTCGAGGAATTATCACCAAGCAGGAGCTGCCTCATGGATCGACTCGCAGGAGGTACTCTGAAAGAGGCTCAGCCACTATAGAATTACAAATGGGAGAAACCTTAGATCCTCCAATGTTACGGAAAGAGCACTCTCAATGGAAGAAATAGCAACGACTTCTCACCATTCAAAGGGATCCAAACATCTCAAACATTCGTCCGGCTATGATCAGCCCTCTGTGCGAATCGTACGCATTGCACTGCAAACCCATACGAAAAAGCCAGGCCACATTATCTCACTCGTCTCTCAGCGACAGCAACGTTCAAGCATGGCTTGCCTTTATCATCATCAAAGAATGACAGCGATAGTCCTTACATGGTGGAAGCAACAATGGTAACGACGGCGATAGCATCTTGGATAAGACAGGAACTAGGGTGCGAAGAGCATTGGCGCTTATCATGGATCCTTACGGTCACAGCTTCACCTTCACGGATTTGAGTGCTCTTCAGTTTTACTTCACATAAGATCATCTGCGCAAATGGGCAGTGCATCTGTTCACTCCGCACGAACTAAGCATGGATAGCAGACCTTGTCTAAGGGTCAGATGGACCGTTACTCTATACTCAACTGTAGATATGTCCTCGTCGACCAGGTGGCCAATTCGAACCAGACCTACGAGCTCCGTCCTTCCCTTAGGTAGGTCATCTCATCATAATCAAGTTTCTCCAATCATTGGTTACGCATCAAAAAGTGTATTGTAATTTCTCTGAATGTTTGAAAAGCCCAAAAGGTCATAGATTTCCATAACACCGTTTTGGCAGATTAAGACATAGATACGAGTAGATGAGGTCTGGTCTGGACCAGCATGAGTCAACCATCATGTATCCTGTGCGGTCGAAACTTGTGTATTAAATCAGGTAATACAAAGGTGAGCGCATCTCAGTTTAAGATAGTTGATTGGCTCTAACTTTCTTCACTTGCATCGTTTCCGGACACGAGAGATACGCTTGTGTTGAATAGGTGTGTTATCTGCACGCTACTTGACCACTCTTTGCCCTTGTATCACCTCAGGTATCATTGCCCTCTCGTTCAGATGATCTATCACACCATCCCTCATACTCCACCTCTGCTGCTTCCACCTACATGGAAGTTCTCTGAGCTACATATCATATCTTCCGGGAACCGTTCTTTTCAAGCATACCGATCTTTGCTAATCTTGTTCCGATCCGTTAGAGATGGTTCCACCGCGTTCCAGTCTCTAAGTGAACGTTTACAAGTATCTCAGCCTGGAAGTTTGCTGCCGGTCTCTAGACTTGGCCAACATCCAAGCACTGGAAATTTCGCTAGTAGTCCAAATATAAACCGAGTTGTGTCCTGGGATAGTAAAGATGAAGAGTACGATGGTAGACTCGATCGATTTGACAGGCCTGGAGGAAGGAATAATTCCGCCGACAGGTAAGCATTATCTTGTTTGCAAATCAAAATTCATGAAGTTCTAATCTAAATGTTTTCCTGAGATAGAGACTGTCACGCAATGTGGTATCACAAATCTAGAGATCAGGAGACCCAAGAACGGGTATCTCTTCCAGCCTGACAGGACCTCACGCGCTCTCCCAAACATTGTAATCATTGATCTAGGATCGGAGACAGACGACGAGATCCTTCCGACACTCGACCAGTCTGAAATTCAGGTACTGCCTGGAAAGTCTTAAACCGAATCGCAGTACAACTTGCCGTGTTATACAGAGATAAAGCGTTGCATTCTAGCTAACGGCGACCGCGTTGGCTCTTCAAACACAGTCGAGCTTCAGTCTAGGCCTAATCAACCTCAGGAATTCCTTCTAGTGCATCATGTGATCAAGGAAATAACTGAGTAAGACCCGATCTTCTGGCTGATTGGTCTTAAGCTCCGACGAAACGAAGATTTGGATGGGCTCCTTCCTTACGGCAACAGTGGCGCAAACGAAGTCTTTGTCATAATACGATCTTGCCAGGACGATAGACGCCCTGCCGTAGAACAAAGTTTTGAATGGATCGACGCGGAAGATGTCTTGAGGAAACGATGTTGTCTATTGACCAATCAGCTGCATCCATCAATGAGATCTGCCTCCCCGGATATGCTATGCCAGACACCGTTGAGTCAAGATATCCTAGTCTGTAGATGGATACAGACCTTCCTATTCAAAGATATGGAGGCGAAAATATGTGGCAGGAACCCAGAATGCTCTCTTCAAAGGCTAAACGAGGAAGGTTGCAGCCTTGGTCACTCTTTTTCTGATGCAGAAGTATGGAAGACCTCAACTCGAGGTTCTCTGATGCAAGACACAAGTGTCCCTACAGCCGATCTGGCATCCGAGGCCTCGCGATCGACCCTCAGCGGGAAAGATTCGGATCGGATCCCAGGACAGTACACTTTCGGCGAGGGCTTTTGCGGCGCTGGAGACGCTTCCTGGGCGCTACAAGAAGCCGGCTTCAAGGCGAAGTGGGCTTTCGACAAATGGGATGTAGCATGCAAGTCCCACGATCTCAATTTTGAAGACATCACCTGCCATCAAATGGGCTGGGCGAAGTTCATCAGGACGATCGGGCCGACAGGCTGCGTAGACTTACTCCACCTATCTCCTATCTCCGCCCTCTCAGTGGTGCAGGAAGAGGAGTGTGCAAGGCAACTACATCAACGAGATGGATAGAATATGCTTCCTAGCCACTGGTAGCTTGGTTGACACTGCTAGATGCCGTATCTTAATACTCGAGGTTCCGGGCAGCGTATTGGATCCGCAGCACGCCCCGCATTTTCGCACTGTGGTTCACGACCTCACATCGCGCAATTATTCTGTTCGCTGGAGAATTGTTCACATGGATGAATATGGGACTGTTTACAAACGGAAGTGTTTGATCCTCTTTGCGGCGGCGTATGTTTTCCTGAAGCTCTGAGCATTGATTCAAGGCTAACACTCAATTAGTCCCGGTGAAAACCTCCCAGTGTTTCCCAGACCAACCCATGGTAGCTCGAAGGGCTTAGAGAAACCAACCACTATTGGGTCCGCTTTAGCGAACGTGAAATTTTTTGACAACCTCAACGACTATAAAGATGTGGTGGTGTACCAGAAACGACAGCCTAGATATTGTACTGACCGATCGCTACCAAGGTCAGTTTTCGGTAACGGAGCCAAACTAGCTCACCCTCATGGGATACGGGAGTTCACACTTGCTGAGCTTCGAGAGTTCCAAGGTTTTCAGGACAATCACAAGTTTACTGGCACGACGACGGAGATCAGGGAGCAAATCGGCAACGCACTTTCAGGCAAGGCGTTCGTTAACTTCACCAAAATGTGTATGGAAGCGATGAAGGAAACGGATCGCAAGTATCGTGACACCTTTGCCATGAACGTGGGCAATGGTCCGAATGCATTTGTGGGACAACAGCTACCCATGAGACCTCGGCAGAATGCCACTTCTTCTAATGTTTCGAGTGCGTCGTCTCGCAAACGAGGCGCTGACAGCATGAGTCCCGGAACTCCCTCTCCATTAGAGAAGAAATCCCGACTTGAAAGTCATCCTACCTATATCACGGCGCCAAAACAATCTATTCACAACAACGATGTTGAGGCCTTGGGCATACCGGATGCATCGATCCGCTACAAGGTTGCCCAAATTGTGGCTGAGTTGCCTCATATACCGGCTGCTGTCTGCCACAGAGTTCTACTGGGAGCGGAAGGCAATGTGTTGGCCGCGGTTGTCAGGTTGGTTCGACTCGAAGCAAAGGGCAAGCTGGCAGAACATGAAGGGGTCTCGGAGTGAAATTTGTCCCCGACGGAGAATGAAGTAGTTTATGGCTCTGGACGGTGATGATTTTTCTCTTCTTGTGTCTTTCGAGGTCTTTAGGGGGAATGAATAAGGGAGTCTCGCGCCCGGTGTAGTGGAGGGAAGTCTTTAGTACGGTGGTATGCCATTATCCCCGTACGCATCGATGGATATGGACATCATAATATCTTGAGCGGGACAGTCTGGCACTTTGATATGTTTTCCAGTTTGTTATTTTCAGCCTGCAGGTCTAACTCTACAAATAGCGGGACGTGGTCGCTTAGACCTCGCTCTTGTGGAGTCTCAGATATATCCGCCTTCTTCAACGTCCAGAGCTCCCCATCAACTAATCCTCGCGACAACATGATTAGATCTACACGATCGCAGCTACTGCCCCACTCTCTTGATCTTGGATAATAGGTATATCCTCGCCGCGCATCATGCATCCACCGAAATGAATCCACCAACCCAAGTCCCTCTTTATCATCATGCCCCTGTGCTTTCTTCCTTGCTTGCCTCTCCTCATTCTCCTCGTCAACCCTGGGCACATTGTCCTCCTTTCCGTCATCATCCCCTCCACCATCGAAGAACCTCCTCTCGAAGTCCTGCCGATTCAACACATGCTCTTCCGGCCAGACCCTCAACCTCGGCCATCCATCCAGCTCACTCCTCGCAACATTCACGTCTCCCGCTATAACGACTTCCCACCCTTCTCGCATCATCGCTCGACACTCCTGCTGCAACAGCCGGTGGACCTCACGCTTACGATCGTGACGCGTGCCGATGACGGCGCCGGTCTTAGGGGACTTGTAGGCGTAAGAAGTGCCGTTTACTAGGTAAACATTGAAGATAGCAACTTTGCTTATGTTCTGACTGGGAGCAGTAGGAGTCAGGAGATCGGATGAGCGAGAAGGTGGGGTTGAGGATGATGAGGAAGATGATGGAACCGGGAAGTGTGCCTCAATGATCTGGATGCGGCCTTCGGCGTCCCAGTCGACATTGCGGACGCGCTGGACGTAAGAGGCGGCGAAGTCGTCACGGATGAGAGATGCGACGCCGTGCACTCTCCGGCCGAAACCAGTGGCGTTGTAAAGATCGGTGGGGAGGTTGAAGTGTGCGGTGTAGGTTGGTTCGTTGCCCGCGAGACCATCGTTGGGATTCTGTGGGTTGATGGCTGTATGGACCGCACGCTGTGCCTGCGTATCGCTTGGTGCAATCTTGACTTCATTCAGGAAAAGCATCTGCGGCCAGCCATGACGGCCCAGGAAGGCTCGAAGGTCTGCCGTGGGAGTGTTGATACCTGGCTTGATTTTGCGATCCCTTGATTCATTTGACCTGAGATGGAAGAATGAGTTGATTGGCTTTTGTATATGGTGTTGAATGTAAGGCTGGATCCCGTTGATGTTCCAAGAGAAAATCCGTAGCTCAATGGAGGGCAGACTGCCTGGCGGACTTCTGGCAAGGGGTAGTCCATCTCTCTCCTCAGCCTGAAATCGTCGGCGTTTCAGCGGAGGCGGACTGACTGGAGCTCTTTCCATTGCAATCTCTTGAAAGCTGTGCGACGATCCACGTGGTTGAGATGGCCGGGAGGTGACGAGCCGATTCCAAAGCTTAGCATTCATGGGTTTGGCTTCGTAGGACAATTTTTGGCCTACTCTATGGCGTGTCTGTATTGCAGGCTAGTGATTCTCATGAGCTGACATATTTCTGGAATGCTTAGGTTGCCGCTGCGCCCAAAGGTCGATCATCTCAAGAGCCCAGAGAATCTGACTGTAGTTCGACCTGGAAGCATCAGACTGGTTTTCGCATGGTCAGCAACGACAGGACCAGCAGCCTGCCTCTCGACCCTTTCGATCGACTAAATGCCTTCATGCTTTGGAATGGTTTTTCGCGACTGAGCAGATGGTGAGGGAAGTACCCACCCGCTTGTAGAAATTCCCATTGGCTAAGAGGAAGAAATCGGAAGGGTCGCTTCGCCGTTGGTAAGACTGTGCCGGCTCCATAAGAGCATGCACGGAGTAACGGAGTACAGCGGAATTATTGACGTTGTCACAGCTTGCTAGGGCAGGGTTCTTGGTCTCGGTTCGGTTGCACAGCTCGGAAGCCCGACCCGTGTGTGCCTCCCCTCAAAAACAATTGCCTTTAGGGACGCGTCAGGTATGTGCCTACCTTTTGTGTACAACCTACACACCGACTGCTTCAGAGGATAGCTCATGTAGCACGCGCCAGGCCTGAACAATCTATCTTTGCACCGCAAGACTCCAATCAAGATTCTGTGATGACTGTTCCATTCCTACTGCGCTCTCAAGGCCTAAATTGGTCGATTTTGGAGGCTGCCAGGCACGCTGTGTGACAGTGCGATGGACACTTACCGAAATGCGTAGTCGGTGAGCTCAAGGGGTGGGAGGAGGGTGCTTTGAGGTCGGTCTTTCGTCTCGTATTGATGTCCAAAATTTGCTGTCCAGATGGATGCTTCTCCGGTTGTTCATGATCAGTTTCGCCCGTCCTGGCGTTGTTCAAGTCAAAGATCTCTTATTATTCCTCATTATGTGCGCAAAATCAGGAAGCCTAAACAGACTAAACGCCCCGTTCAGGGTCAAACCTCCAAGCGTTTCAAGACGCCAAATTCTGCTATTCTTGAGGCCGTGACTTCCGTCGTTCTGCTCAATATCCCTCCATATCTGGTCAGCCTTGCGACGTGGCATGTTGTCATTTGGAAGCTTGCCATCAATAGCCGGTCTGGCGGAATCTTTCCGAGTTTCCTGGAGGAAAAATTTGTGCTGACAGCAATCCGACAGAACTTCCGTGCTTCATGGATTTTTCGCAACTTCACTATGTCCAGATCGTTAATTCGTCAAGGATATTTTTGGACGATCATTACCTCGGCCTTTCACCATCACGATTTTTTTTATCTTATCCGAAATCTATTGCAGTTCTCCAAGTGCGGGCACATTCTTGCCGATACTACTCACCTCAATGCGCAACATATCTGGACATTGACCCTCGGCTCTGCAATCTCGGCCAACATAGCTTTCCTCATACACCAAGCACTCTCTCCAGGTTATGGTGACTGCAACGGACTTGGCTTCAGTGGAGTTGTGTGCGCCTTCGATGCCGTTGTTGGCTTAATGTACCCGAAAGCCACATGGTGGCGCATTTCATGGAAATTCGGGTATTTGAGCATCGACTTCGACATCCCCTGGTGGCTCATGGTTGCTGGCTACAAGATGAAAGACATTCATGGACTTTTCACCCGACAGAGCTTGGGTAAGCCTTTGATTGGACACGCAGCTCACCTTGGAGGTACGGCTTTTGGAGTCTTGTACTATCTATTTATCTTGCGTCCGCTACGCCAGGCTCCATGCTTGGAACGGAGCACTTCGAAGGGCAGCAAAAGGGAACAGAAGCGACTGGTAAGGGGGGAAAAGCTCTGCAGGCCGAACATCCCGCAGGGCAGACACGGAACATACCAAATAAACGATGCCCAGGGCCACCGCCTCCCACCTTTCCACCGTTTCAATCCTATTGAATTGCACTTCAAGAAAACTCAATGCATATAAATGCCACGTACGACAAGGTGGTCTTTTTGCGGTTTTACTAGATTAGTGACAAGCTAAATTCATATACAGCTGCAATGAAATCCATTGAGACAGCCAGCACCTGGCCCAGAAAGCACGCAGCACGGCCAACCTTTAGATACTGCATTAAGTCGCGGGTCCAGCCAGGGTTTCGTCTGTCACAGGCCGTAAGTCTTCAAGCCATACAGCGTAGGTTCCACCTGAACAAACCGGTTAAGCTCTATTTCTCAATCTCCTACCATTCGAAATGAGCTGCACGCAATGATTAAATCCATTATACGAACAAAGTTACATGGATAGGCAAAGGGAGGTCGAGTTACCGAATTCTTACTATCGTGCGTTCCCATTTCCTATTTTCCTGGCTTTGTGGCGATGTACACTAATGTGATACTGCTCATCCGCTGCTCAATCCAGTCCGCTTTAGTGCGAAACTATTCATAGACGGAAATGGGACTCGTAACAAAGATCACACTTCCATTGATGACTATCAACCGAGTTTCTGAACGACTGGTGGATGGAGACCCATGGTTCGACCGGGTACTCGTGCGGGAGCTTACTGATTAGCATATTGTTGCCAGGTAGGTAACAAAGCCAGACCAGAAAGTAGTGCGATTGCTGTTGTGTCCAATACTTCTGCTTAACGAACACGTTTCAGGGCTATCTGTATGAATCTCGTGCTCGCTGAGAGGAATCCGGTATTCGATTCTCGTGAATACTATCAAGCAATTAGCCTATCACTTCAGGAGTCATAAACTCTACATCACCTACTGCAGACCTATCGCGTTCAAGCATACAACGTGTCTCCCCCATTTCTATTCCGCAACTCTCGCCTCTCCACATTTTACAAGACCACTGACAGGGACGACAATAATCACGCAATTGCTGTAGGAGCTGTCCTTTTACCACATCCCCTTCGACAAATAGTTCCGCCCCTGTACTATCAACTACTATTTGAAGGCTTTCACCGTAGAACTCCGCTACGGCTCCGAATCGTTCATCGAGGCCTTTCGGGGCCCGTTGTCAAGCACTGGGCATCGGGAGGAAAGCGACTAATGGGGATATCCATACAGCTCATCGCAAATTTGCCCTGCAGCTCCATTCAGACAAAGTGATAGACCAAAATGCTGAACCAAAGACTGGCCGGCTACTTAGAGGCGTACAAGAAGCGCACGAAACACTCATTAATTCAGTCCAGAGACACTTATATGACGGAAGACTGTGTGATCAAGGGAACGAACCCACTGTGGCCTATGCTGCATGCTGCGCAGACTGACTACAAGAAGCTTCACAGAGTGAGAATGTGGTCTGTGAAAAGACCCCTCTGCCACGGGCTTGTTGGAATGGTCCGCCAGAGGACCTCCCAAGCTGGAGAAGCTGTGACCATTGCCAATATTCTTATGAGTATTGGTACCCCTCCGCACCAGACAAAGCGGAGGAGCATCCACGCTTCGATCCGTTTAGCGCGTACGTTGACACCATGTGGGAGTTTCTGGAATATATGAACAATCCCTAGGCCCGGGGAATTCTCATCGAGCCTCCCAAAGCCAAGACCCACAAGTTCGAGTCTTCGAGAAAAACCGTTAGTCCTGATATTACTACGTCTCGGTTGCATTCAATAACCTAGAATTGAAGAAGATCCCTCCTTGTTTAGGGATGCAGCCAAGGACAGCCAGGTAGCCAACTTCGTTATCTTTGCCGGTGTAAGTCGATTCCGGTAAATTGATGACGTTCAGGCCCAGCTTTTCTTCGGCTCCGGTGAAGATGGAGCGGTCTTCGGCTCAATGACGTGCAAGTCTCAAACGGTTGGCAAGACCATGACGACGCCATTCGATATTCATGCCGCCGTGCAGACTAATGAATTTACATCTGCGATGTTCTTGGAGGACAGCTCTACGGAGGAAAGAGCTTTTCGTAGTTGTGGTTCGCGGACAGAAAGGAGCGATTCAGATGGGGCGAGGCAATGGTGCGATTATGCGATATCAGGCTGACCGCTGACTAACGAGTGGCGCAAAACATGCCGCGGAGCGACGGCTCGGATTAAACTATAAACAGAACTATCATAACAATGTCTTTAATGCGCTTCAATCCTGAGAGACGTCATCGCACATGTCTCGAATCCATGGATATTCAATTCTGCCAAGTGGGGTTGTATATCTAGGAGGCTTTCTGCTCTTTCGCTCTCCTTCTCCTACTAAAACCAATAGAGATTACCGCATCTAGTCTTAGCACCATGTCGAAAATAGACGTTCACCATCACTTTTACCCGCAAGCTATGGTGGCAGGTGAGCTTTGCACAGTTCCGTGACCCCCCTAGAGAGTATTCCGCTGAAGTGACTCCCGACAGCTATTGAGAGGGCCGGTGGTGATCCCTCTGGATGGTACATTCCGCCGTGGACTCTGGAACTGGATGCAGAGCTCGGCAGTCTTATAGGTCTGAAGACTAGCATTCTCTCCATCACGGCTCCGGGGCCTGTCATCGAGAAAGATTCTGCCAGAGCAGCCGCCTTGGCTCGCGAATGCAATGAACATGCTGCTGGGATACGTGACCAAAAGCCATCAGAATATGGCTTCTTCGCCTCTTTGCCGTCTCTTTTCGACACAAAGTTGGCTCTGGAGGAACTTTCCTACGCGTTCGATGTCCTGAAAGCTGATGGGGTAACACTCTATACACGATACGGTTCAGGTCACGCCTACCTCGGCCATGAGGCCTTCAAACCAATCTGGACGGCGTTAAACGATCGGCATGCCGTGGTCTTCATCCATCCTACCCATCCCGTTGATACTCAATTAATCAATCCGTGGCTGGTACAACCTCTCTTTGATTATCCCCATGAGACTGGTCGCACTGCCATGGACATCATCACTGGCGGCGTTATCCGCGATTTTCCTCAGTGCAAGATCATTCTCTCTCATGCAGGAGGGACTTTGCCTTATCTTGTCTATCGCGCGGCAACCTTGCTACCGCTGATGCCCCAGCCAGTAGGCCTCAGTCGAGAACAAGTCATAGAACAAGCGAGGGAATTTTACTTTGATACAGCCATCTCCGCGAACCCAATAACGCTGAAAGCACTTTTCGAATTTGCCAAACCAGGCCACGTTCTTTTTGGTTCAGATTTTCCGAATGCACCTAACGATGCTATTACGTACTTCACTCAGCAACTGGACACGTATCCGCTTTCTGAAGGTGGCCGTAGAGAGGTAGAATCTGAGGCAGCATTAGAGTTGTTCCCGCGACTCAAACATGGCTAGTCTAGTGGAAAGCAGAGCGTGTCGTTCGATCAGCTATTCAATGGACTTTGTGAGGCAA
The DNA here is from genome assembly GCA_021030925.1 of Trypethelium eluteriae. NCBI lineage: Eukaryota > Fungi > Ascomycota > Dothideomycetes > Trypetheliales > Trypetheliaceae > Trypethelium > Trypethelium eluteriae. The sequence goes on along the minus strand of JAGFMJ010000103.1, from coordinate 47,984 downwards.
TGCTTGGCAATGTCTTGTCTTAGATCTACAATTGAACGCATTTACGTGCTGCAAGTCGCCATATTTCAGAGAGAGACATACAAGTTTAGGATAACCTCTTGGCAGCAGCACGAAGTACTTCCGACAAACTAAACATCAGTCGCGCCAGGACATGATGCTCAGCGCACTGGATACGATAAGCCTGCAGGCTCGGGTGACTCGGCAAACCGTCAGCATTGCAGATCACCGATGTCTGCTCGAGCAGAACTGAAACGGGTACGATTTGCTGTATTATCTCACTGTACTTTCTGTTCCTCTGGAATAGGGCTGAGTGGTGTGGGTGGTCTTGCAGCCAGACAAGGATTTTTCAGTGCAGGTGCATGAATGTAGGCAAAATGGTTGGCTCAAATCCCTCGTCACTGACTTAACGTTTGACAGGCTGCAAAAGAGGGGTTACATTCAGCGTCCGCCGCTCTATTATATCAACCGCACTTGCTCGTATCATTCCCGTGGCCTTCGAGCTTACTTCACTCTCTGGTAAAATCCTGTCCTGGGAGGGTTGTATGGAACTTGAACGCTATCTCTCATGTCCAGAAAGATATGTGAGAGATACTCAATTGTCCCGACTGCTGTCTTCCACTCTGACTTGCTGTCCAGTCCTCTTTGGGTTATCAACGAGGAAACCGGAACAACTTCTTCAAGATGTCGAGTTCAGCTGTTGTGCCTCTGATATCCCTTGCCGTATTCTGTGGAGTGTTGATATATGGCGCTCTCACAAACGGTCACCGAAGCCGTAACATGCCTCCTGGTATAGGCAATTACTACTCTTTCCTTTTTGCAGACAAGTAATTCGCAGCAGGTCCGCCAACTCTTCCATTCATCGGAAATGCACTTCAGATCCCGACCAAATATGCGCACTTCAAGTAAGAACTCTTCTATATTGCAATGGAGTCGATTGTCTAATTTCTTCGCGGGCAGATTCACAGAATGGGCCCGGACCTATGGGGGCATGTATATGCTCAAGGTCGGAAACAGTAACATTGCTGTCATTACCGACCGACGAATAGTCAAGGAAGCTGTCGATCGTAAGAGTGGCATCTATAGCCATCGTCCGACGTCGTACGTTTCGCATGACCTCGTTACGAAAGGAGATCACTTACTAGTGATGTATTACGGAAATCAATGGAGGGCTTTCCGGAGATTAATGCACCAACATCTGATGGAGTCGGTGGTAGAAAGTGAACATATTACCATCGTCAATGCCGAGGCTTCTAAATTGGTTCGTGATTACCTACATGATCCTCAAAACCACATGCTTCATCCAAAGCGCTTCAGTCATAGCATCGCTAATTCCATTGGTATGTTCCTGCGATTCCCAAAGTAAACGAAAGGGCTAATCGAAGCCAAAGTATATGGCATCCGTACCGCAACCATCCAAGGCTCTTATATGAAACGGCTGTATGATCTTATGGAAATGTGGTCCGAGCTCATGGAAACCGGAGCGACGCCCCCTGTCGATGTCTTTCCATGGCTAAAGTATCTACCCCAATGGATGTTCGGCAACTACGTAGACCGTGCCAAGAGCGTCGGGCGCCAGATGGAGACTCTTTACGACGATATCTTGAACAAAGTTGTCAAGCGTCGGGAGAGTGGTCAACGATTAGGTACATTTATGGATCATGTACTCGATAGCCAAGAAAAGTATCAGCTATCTTGGCACCAGCTGTGCTTCATCGGTGGGATTCTTATGGAAGGCGGCTCTGACACGACCGCCACCCTTCTACTTGCTATCGTGCAAGCATTGACGCTCAATGCGGAAGTCCAGCGTAAAGCTCATGCCGAGATTGATAAGGTTGTAGGCCACGACCGCTCACCTACGTGGGAAGATTTCGCACGACTCCAGTACGTCAATATGATCGTGAAGGAGGGTCATCGGTGGCGGCCGATTTTACCGCTTTGCTTTCCCCATGCTGTGGGCCAAGGTAAGTCTGACTCAAATCTTGAGAACACCTAGAGAGTTATACTGATTTTTTTCGTTAACAGATGACTGGATCGATGGAAAATTCCTGCCTAAGGGAACTTCCGTGATCATCAACGCTTGGGGCATGCATATGGATCCATCGCAGCACCGCGATCCAGACGCGTTCATTCCCGAGCGATACGAGTCCCATCCGTCACTTGCTCCAGAATATGCGGCAGGGAAATGGGAAGAACGAGATCACTATGGTTACGGTGTTGGACGGCGCATCTGCCCGGGCATCCATCTCGCCGAGCGAGTCTTGTTTTTGGCTGTTGCTAAGCTGCTGTGGGCATTCCGCTTTGAGCGCGGCGAAGGCCCCATGGACTCGGATTGTACGACTGGATATCATCACGGATTGGTCTATGCTGCTAAGGACTACGACCTGAAGACCGTTGTTCGCAGTGATACAATCCGCGAGACACTTGAGCGGGAGTATGAGAGGGCACAGAGAGATGTATTTTCGCGATTTACTGAGGATTGACTGTTTGGACGCCTTCGTCTCCTCTCATGCAGTATGGTGGTGGAACACGGTCGTATCCAGACGCTCACTTGTAATGCTTGTTCCTGGCGGAATAAAAAGCAGATGACAAATAGCTAAGACATGGAGATCTAGGTTAGATATCTATCCATTCTATATCTGCGATCTTGTCTGGATGAGAGAACGCGTGCTGATAGGTCCGCCTGTCTATTGAAGTCATGAGAATGAGAGCGTTGCCTTGACAAAAACACTAGTCACGATCCGCGTTTCGAATGAATGAAGGACAAAAAGTCGCCTTCAACGCAAAAGACGCCAGCCATGCCAAAGAGCCGTTGTGGTAGCTTGTAGCTTGAGTCGGCTAAAGAAGTCTTTGCGTTTGCTCAAACTCGTTAATCAGGTCTAATCTGCAAGGAAATAGACTTCTCTCGTAGCCACAGACTCTATTACCTATGTCTAGAAGGTCATGGATACATAGCAGACTGGGGCCATCTGTCGACGGGGTGACTGTTGTTATGCATCCAAGCCGCGTCGGGTGAGATGAACATGTTGGAATTCACAACCATGTTCATGTGGTTTGATACGGATTCGATTGCGGCGGTGGACGCATCCGCTGGTTGCAGCGGTGACGACATGTCAAGCTTCTGGAAGGGAGTGCCCAGACTGGAGCTTTGAGGTCTGCTCATTTGATTCGAGTCGATAAGCTGAAGGTCGTGAGAGGCTACTGAGACCGTCTGCGAAGAGTCTCTAGGGCTTGGCATCGTCGTCGGGATTGATTGCGGTGAAGGCAATGATGATCGTGGTGAACGCCAATTCAAGAGACTTTCACGGCACCGACTGGCCAACACCTCTGCAATGTCACTGATTTTCTGAATGATTGCGATCCCGGTGCTTGCCGAAGCAAAATTTCTGCTTAATAGTTCGAGGGTTTTCATGGCGGGCTCGATCGCCTTGCGGGCCGAGGGACTAACTGGGCCGAGCGGATTTGCGATGATGAATCCAAGCATGATGATAACCGCATTCCATTGGAATTGAAACACTTGGCGCCATCCTGTGAGGATGTCTGTTTCAGATAGCACCTGGTGGACAATGAAAGTGGTTGCAATAGCGTGGTTCAGGCATGTGATATTGTGGCTGTCTGACAATGGAGTTATGGATGAAAAATGCGGAGGGAATCGGATAAAGGGCCGGTAAAGGCACATTGCAAAATTATGATAGAGAAGTTCTAGAAGGATGATTTGCCGCTGAAGCCATAGAGGTCTGTGGGGATCAATGGTCCGCTTTACTTGACCAACAGAAAATGGAGCTACTGCTCCTCTGCTAGAGTGCATGAAGCATGGAGGAAGATGTTGTGCCCAGTCGTGAACTACTTGGATTTCGTGGCGGAGAAATATTGCTAAAACTTCGGTACTCTGGGGATCTGCATAAATGTCGTTCAAATTGTTGGCGTTGATGACTTCACTGCATTTATCCTGAAAGGCTGTGTGTACGCTCCGTACTGCACAGGTTAATTTAATAGTCTGTACGTGGAAAGTTAACCAGCTAACTTCATCATCGTGAGACAGGAGCTTGGTAGTGGACATCAGCTCCTGCTCTAAGCTGTCGGTCGGAAGATCACAGCTCACATCCGACAGGCGGATAAGCGGCGGCTGTCCTGTGCACACCGAGATTTCACTGTCGAGGGAGAGCAAGGTCCACCAGATGCGCCTTTGTAAGTGCTGAGTTCCTACAGACAGATCCTTTGATGGCTCCATATGAAGACCCAGCACATGTGCAATCCTAATGGCAACTGTAAGGGTGATATGTGCCGAATTCAAGCAAGACGCATTACAAAGGTATATCACGGAAAAAATATAGCTCTGTAAGGTCCTGACAGAAGGATTTTCAATTTCGTCCGACAAAAGTTCCTGGCATCTGGAGTAGTACCAATGTCCGGCGACGCTAGCATCATTGCTACCGAATACTCTCCCGGTTTCTTGATTCTGTTCAGAGGAGTCTAGGAAGGTAGCGCCATATTGCATGCAGATAGCGAGAAGGATGTCCACCAAGGCGGATGGCCGCCGTTTCGTTCGCCCGCTGGCTGATGAGTTTAGCCACAAGGAATAGTAATGCTCCCAAAAAGCCGACTCAGCGAGAATCGGATGAATGCAATGGAAGGACTGCCAGAGCAGATTCAAGAAATTGCTTTCTTGAGACTGAGAATAACCTTCGACTCCCTCAGTACCTATGCGGCTATACTGGACAGAAGTCACGTCACTTTCTCGGGACTGTGGTGGATACGGGAGACTCGAGAGGTTTGAGCTGGTGGCGTTCGGCTCCAATAAGGATTCAGGGAAGGAATGGCCAAGAGTCTCCTCTATGTATCGACACATTCGCGTATTGAAATAGGTAGTCGACGGAGGTCCCCAATTACTGGTGCTACCCCCCAGGATAGTTCTTTGACGAACTTCCTCCCATGGCCTTTTGGAGTTCAGCAGTTCCACGCGAGCAGCTTCATCAAGTTTGTCTGAGGTGAAAACCGAGTTCGAGGGCTGTCTGTTTTCCGTCCCCGTTTTCGACCGTTCCTCAAGTTCCCTCACTCGTTGTCTCAACCTCTCGATCTCTCTAGGTCAAAAGACGTTAGGGATTTGCATTTCTAGGAGCGATACTTTGGCTTGAAATCGATCCAGAAAATTACTTACCGGTTCGCTGCTGGGAGAGAGGCTGCAGGTGACGGGTCAGAATTGCTGCAACGGCCGCCTCGACTCCGACAATTCGTACACGGCTGAAGATCGTCGCATTTGATGCGGCTCAGGCGGCACCAATCACAGGCTCGAGTATCTTGAATCCGCTTAGGCCGCACTGGAGCCGCAGTGTGATCGTTGACGTGTTGAGAATACCCCGCGTTTCCGTTTGTCGAAAAGGTGGTGAACATGATTCGGTGATTCTATGACGATTAGCAGCAATGAGCTAAGATCGTCTGACGATTGACGAGACACATTGTAGTGGGGATATATATCTCGTGTGGCTGACCGCAAGATCATGCACTACAGTTTGGTATCTCAGAAGGTCACGGCAAGATGGCATAAGAGCCGCGTGGAAGCGACAGTAGGAAGCAAACCTAAACACTGACCAAAGCTGTAGAGACGGTCGAAGAGATGCAAGTCTTCCACATCAGATGTCGGAGAAACGCATGCTCGTCGGGGTCGAGCCAGATGAGAAGGATTCCTCGAATACTTATGGCGAATCATGTCCAAAGGATTCAGCCTGAGTCAAGCAAAGTCCTCATCGAGTCAGTGACCAAACCATCTTTGGCAGATAGTGCCAGCCAGGTCAAGACAACGATGCGAAGGATGCCGCAGACTACCGGACGCGGAAGACGGGTGTGAGAGATGCGTTCGAGTTCGCAGTTCGTTCCACGAACCTGGCTTATCTAGTCCCATATGCAGCCTCATTATCACGGCCATGACATAGCTCTGATTCAACATGATCGTGTTGTGGCAAAAAGCCAAGGGGACCCGCGTAACTATATGGTTCATGATTGCTTTTTGAGGGTGACGTGAGAAGGCAGCAGGTTTGGCGGGCAGTTATTGGTTGGTGTGGTGTGGTCGACATTTGATGACCGAGGGGCGGGACGGCACTCTCCCGCCGTCAGCGCTAAGCGAAAGTGCCGACGCATACACGCATACACGTACACCGTACGGAGGCACATCCTGTCCACCCCCACCCCGACGCAGGACTACCTCGTAGAGTAATCATCCCCGGGCTTCGACCCATCTATCCACTTCTTTGTGTGGAAGATGCTTATTTCCATCGGACGTGTGTCTTCTTGGCACAATCACTAGCTGGAAGAGCGGCGAAGCTAAGCATCCACCAAGCCTTGCTCATACGGCTCGGGCCGGCGGCGTACAAATAGAAACCCCAAAATCGTGAAAATAGTGCTTGGCTTGAGAGCGATTTCAGACGGTGGACGGCTACCTAGTGTGCGGGCTATATACCAATTAGTCCTGCGACAAGAACCTCGGCAGTCCAGAATTGATCGGAGAAGACGAACTACTGTAACTATTATGTAGGTGACCACCTCGCGCAACCTACCACCTCAACGGTAAGCTAGCTCTCGACCATCCAATTGTTGCACTTGCAGTACTCCGTAATTAGCGAGGAGCTGGGGGCCACTCTTCTTGGAACATGCTAATCTCCATCCTGGGTATCAACCATTCGATAAATTTGCGCCATCTATACGGGCCAGACCGGAGGGGTGGAGCAGAGAGATAGATAGCCGTGGCGAATCCCTCAGTTCTCGCATCTTGACTAAACGTTGAGCAGGACACAGGTGCGCGATATTAGCAGGTCAATATCGTAGAGGCTCTCCCAACCGGGAATAACGTCAGCCATCCCACCCCTACCAAGGGTGCTAGAGCCGCTGAACCCGGCACTGGGCAGGAAGGGGACTCGGGCTGCTCCGACAGCTAACGATCGAAGATCGTCGGGATTACCGCAAGAGGACTCCCGACTTGGACTGAGCGGAATCAGTGCGCCAAATTAATCACGCTCTCTGGTAGCCCTCAGTGTATCATTGAATAGGGACTTACTTGGGTCCTATTCTTGATCACTTTGGCCTCTGGAAAGATTGCTGGATTTTTGCTGCCATTTCTTGGTTCTTTTGAGGATCGGCACCAGGGGAACAAAATTATCGGCGACCCCTACTCTGACGATCATGGCCTTCGGCTCTAATATCGTCGACCTACCCCTGCCCTCGTGGGGCCTTTTGTGCACGAACCAGTACCTGTATGGGATAAGCTCACGCAGTCTTATTAGTGTAGCATTCATGTCCAACCTCCATCCAAGCCTCTCCACTTGTACTTAACGTAGCTGACACAACCATCGTCCTACTCTGCATCTATTATTTCTTCAAGATAAACGCGCTCTAATACTGCATCGTGCTCTGCCCTATTCCACAAGTACCGACAGCGTCTTCATCAAAAAAGGCTTGCACGAGCCAGGCAGCAGCAGCAGGCACTTTGCTTTCAGAGGGGACGCCAAAGACTTTAGTCATTGACGATTCAGTGCAACGCTTCTTGAAGTAGTACCGCCGTTCTGCAGCGTTGATAACCAACTCCAGGATAAAGATCCACCTATCCGGGTCCCGCCCCCATCTACCAGATCAGTCGTACCACCCTTTGCCTCCGCGGTCCTCGACCAAGTCCGGAGGTGGTTCGCCAAGGTGAACACTATGATGATTCAGCTCAGCTGCCAGGTGCCATCAGCTTACGGCTAGATCAATCCTTGGATCTCCCCAGGTCTCTGCTTTGAGATTCAGAGCTGCAAAGATCGCATCTTGCTGCCCATCCTTTTATTTTCCACTTCTGCTCCTCAACTGGGTATTTCAGAATCAGAGCTTCCTTGATTTGGCGTTCTATCGTTCCCTCTACCACTGCCTATCATAGCCGCCATCTTATACCGAACATGCGTAGTCCTCTCTGAACGAATTGCACTATAGATATGACATCTTTGTCTATGAAATTGCAACGGGCTACAGTCCAGAAGCACGGATGCTGTCTTGCAGAGGTATCTTAACTGCTCCTGATGATTCCTCCTTCCTAATCACGATGGAGGCTGAAATCTACTCGAAGGCACAGCGTTCAATGATTGTTCCTAGACCTCTACGTTAGCGTGAGACTTTTCACGAGCCTTGTTCAGTATATTATTATTAGGTCTGTCCGGGATAATCGATTACGTTTGCCTGCATTGTTGAAGTAGATTGTACATGTCTTCGCTTACCGATCTTGCAGGGAAACATTCAGGTAGTTTGAGTTTCCGAAGTAAGAAGCGGAGACAGCGCCACTCTGACCAACAAGAGTCTTCTGGCGATAAAATCGCTTCTGACCAGGGTTCCCAAAAATCAGCCAACCGCCCTCAAATCCGATTCACGCTATCGGCTAATCGATTCGGTGGGGTTGGCAACTGGTATACAGGGCTCTGGCTGCATTAGCACTTTCCGAACGGGATATTCTTTGACCGTTATTTGGCCGTGTGATGGCTAAACATCCTCGTGTGGCTTCATCTGCCATTAAAACAGAACCCCCAATAGAAACTAGTCTTCACATTTATCTTCTGTTGAATGCAAAGGAGCCCACAAGCTTCACTACGCATCAAAGTCAGCTACCTTTATGGTGAAAGACTAACACACACAAGCAGGGCTCACCGACGATTCTGCCTGACTTCTCTCTCATGCACCCTCGAACCGCATTTTGGACAATCTAATCCCGATAAAAGAGCACACTCATGGTGGTACTCATTTCAGGGCGGAAGACAATTCGAATTAGACGCTTTTTGTGCAATGTCCGTCCTATTGAAGGTGCCGGTGAGAACATAGAATCCGTCCTCAGCCTTGGCAAGTCCAAGAACCTCTGAGAACTCCCTTCTACATTACCTCATACTGTTCCCAGGTGTCGACCCAAGTCATCTGGATCGGCAAGATTCGACCATGAGCATCTTCAGATATTAGCAGTTTTCCAAGCACCACTTACACAGGCATCCGTAGATAACCAAGAGCCATATCAAAGACCCGGAGGTTTGGAAAATATTACAGAGGCCACGAGCGATTGAAGTTCGGTCCAAGCACGCGCAATTGCCGGCAATATCGTCAGTCGCAAGAGAGCAGCCCTAGCTCTATCCTAGTCAATGACTGACCTTGTATTTTCAGAGCCTCTTGTACGTCCTTTTGTGCCTCTGGAGCAATTGCATGCCCCATTATCGATAGCATGATGTTCAGAGATGCTGTATGGGAATGAAGCTGTATCTCAAACTTTCGCACATAATCCTTGCTGTACAATGTCCACTGGATCCTGCGTGAGCTGTCTTTGATCCTTCAGCGTGTGCACATGAGACGTCGCATTCTTCAAGAAGTCTAACACCATGCACTCGCAGTTAGAAGCAATGCCGTTCAGAGTTGTTTTAAGTCCGGTTTCATCACTCTGACATTTTGCACATGAGCCGGAACGAGCTTGAGGCTATCTAACTCGCAGACGACATCTTGGTGCTCCTTCGCACCGTCAGTATTGCCCTTCAGAGCAGTGATGATGGTACTGGTGGTCTCTATGAATGCAATGAAGTCCCTTGTTGATATTTTTAAAAGAACGGGAATGTTGCTTGCGGCCCAGTCTTATCCGTTTATATAGAGGAAATCCTTGCAGTCCTATTTGAATGCTTCTGGAGCGTTCTGGAAGCAATTGACGAGGCATTGCACAAATGTAATGAAAACTTGGCAGGTCTATGAGGTCTTGACAAGGAATGTGAACCGTCGCCTACGGAAGGGAATTGTAGGAAGGCAAGGTTGTCATGCAGCGGCCTCAGCCACAACCATTTTTCAGCCTTGGCACATCATCTTGAAAGCCTCAACGCCTTCGTCCGCTGCAGACAAAGCGGAGCAGACTGTCCATACATCGCCAGTGAGTATGCTTAAGTGTTGGGGAGTGGACAACTTCCAGTCGCGATGTGTTGGATGATCTGGATTCTTTAACCCCCATCTTCGAGTCTCATTAGAGCTTATTGATGGTCAGTAGACAAGAGCATCACAGTCATCAGTTCTTTAGCGGCGAAATTCTTTCGCACTGGCCTTGTCACATCTGTGGTCAATTGGAGAGGTTTACATCGAGCTCGATTGACAAATAGTTTCTTGGCACCCGTCAGCTTGATACTTGTGTCTGTCTGTGATCTCATTTTGTCAATTCCCTCATCGTCGATGAAGACTTGCGAGCAAAAAATAGCCTCCCTTGGCGAACATGCTCCACGGCAACACTCTCTATCGGGTCAGCTTAGATAAGCTCTGGTTCTTCGATCCAATGATAGGATGCAAGCTGCTCTTACTCATGCATCGCGAATTCGTGCCAAGAGCACAATCGTTACATTTGTGCGTTGTAAATACCAAGATAGTACCGATGAGCCACGATGATTCATCCTCACTATGCCCTTCTGGGAAGCGCCTCTAGGGTTTGTTCAGAACTCATTCTGAATCATCGTAGGCCACGTAGCAGAATTGAAGGGTGGGGAGGACGTGGAAATGCTTAAATATCATTGTAGATAGTCCATAGAATCGAAAATGAATGAAACGAGCCATGAGCACATCACGCTGCGTACGAAGTTGAGGCAAGTCCGCCCCCTTTTCACCAAAGTTAAAAGCAAGCCAATGAAGAGAAGATTTGCCGATCTGAAGGCGCTCACTAAATGCGCTTGATGCTGTGCAAGAGTCGACATCGACTGACACTTTACAAAACCCAAATCGCTGCCTGTTTCGATAGAGACCAAAGACTAACATCAACTCAAAGGAAGCTGAGCTCTTTCGGACAAGAGGCGGCGCAGGAGTTCAACCTCGGTATCCCTTTGTGCCAATTTCAGCTTCAAGTCGTCTCTCTCTTTGGAAACATCCTCGAGTGTTTTTTCAAGATCGGTTATGCGATCTACCTTTTTCTGACGGTATTTTGCAGCTGCGGCGTTATTACGGCGTCGCTTGTCGGCTCGAACCGAGTTCTCTTGACTCTTCGGACTCTGTTTCGTATCAGGTTCTGCAGCGCATGTGGCTTCGGCTGGGGACGCGGTTGTGGGTGTCGGTATGAGTGCAGGTGGTTGCTCTACGATCGTACGAATGACAGGATCAGTCGTGTAAGTTGGTGGTAATACTGGTGCCGGCTCGGTATCTGTTATGATGAAGCTGGAAATGGGAGATGTGGTTGTGAGAGTCGATAGGGGGATTGGGTGTTGCGCGAAGTCGGAGAAGACAAAATCGTTAGGATTGACAGAATCGAGAAATTGAAAGCAAGGCTCAAGATCATGCCATTCGCCAGCACTAGTCTGGCTCGAATAGGACCAGTCCTTGCTGAGGTCTGAAGAAGGTTGCTGATTTGATGAAGCGACACATGTTGACCAACTAGGCTCGCTGAATTGATGACTAGACACGAAGGAGGGGCCTCAAAACGAGGCCCGGAGGCGCCAGCTAGAGATTCGTAGGTAGTGTATAGATAGATTGGTCTCCAGAGAACAGAGAATGGCACGAGTGGGTGTACCAGAACTGGAGGGGAGATAAATTTGATCGGGAGATTCGGACCTCGCTTGTTAAGGCCAAGGGCTTTTCTACGGCGCGTGACTCAAGGCACGGTCTCACCCAGCTCTCCCTAAACCGCTTCTTACTTAGCTGCATAATCGCTGCATGGATTATGTTACTGCACAAAGACCAGCAACACCGTAATAATGCATATGTACATACACGAGAGTGGCGCCTTTCAGCAAGCTTGTACACAAGAAGCAGGATGGAGTCAAAATTTCTGAACTTCAGCCTCGTAATCGAGTTAGAGGAAATATGGCCTCTCTATCTTCCAGATCGATCGCCTCCATTCTTGCTGGAACCGTCCTTCAACCTCACAGTGCGGTTGAGATTAATGAGCCAGTGCCTACCGGTTCAATCATACTTTCCGGCTCAATAGCAAGAGTATATTGCTTCGTCGTCTGGTGTATTGCTGACTTAAGACATTTTCTAAAATCGAAAGAGCCTTTATGCCGGCTCAATGATAGATGTTGGCCTAATCACTTTTCGCACAAGCCTAAAACTTGAGATGCAACATTGATATAAGTTTCGTCATACATTTGGTAACGGGCTGAGGCTCTTGACTTCAAGCTAAATCTCGATCGTCCCAAAAGGGTCGAGAAGAGGGACTCTTGAGGAATCAGGTCCAATCTTTGATCTATCTTAATACAACGTAATTAATTCTCAATTGACTGGGCTTGCCTTAGATTATTGTTGGAACGGTAGGCGATAGCTGACTGTCAATGTCACATTTCCGACCAACGACAAGTGAGGACTGAAGGTGGAGTGGTGGAATTCATCGCGGGTGGAAATAACCAATAGAGAGTCACCTACCAATGCTCGGCGTGTTCCGATCTCCGGCTTGCCCATGACGCGGGTTCTAGAGCGATGGACTGAGGCATTATATTGATATATTGATACTCAGTGTGGCGGACGGAGTAAAAAGCGTGATGACAGGGGATCACGAGGGTTTCAGTGCGAGTCGGTTCATGATGAGACCACTATATGTTATCGCCACGATTAACGAGTTTGCGACGCGAACCCTAGCGGCTAAAGGATGGCGGCAGGGAAGGTGACGGTTTGGGACGGGTTCACCAGGCTTCACCAGGCTTCGCACGAACTTGGCGGGGCGCGGAGATTTCGCCACTCCTGAAGCAGAAGTCTAAGCGGTGCAAAGGGTGAGCAAAAGCGTTCAAGACGAAACGCAGAGCAGAGAAGCGAGCGCTCCAAGGCAAATTGTTCCGTGAAACACGAGTCAGCTGGCATTCTGTTAGGCGCTGGTTCGCTGACCCTGAGCTTGAGCCGCAGTGCAGGGGCCTTGCTGGCCTTTGCTAGGCTTCGCTCAAGCCAACCATTTGAGATGCTCCGAAACATCAGAAACACGGCCAACGCCGCCTCGCACCTCTGCCCACCCATCAATTAATTCTTCTTAATCACCCTTGTTTTACCCGCACCTTCTTGCTGTCGTCAAGGAAGCTTCCATTCACCCGTCTTCTTTTCACATACGCGCAGCTAGTCTGTCCCTCCTTTGGGTTGCATTGCTCTTCTTCGTCGCTCTTTACGATCTCGATCTTACCTTGACGACCACGTCACCGCCATCTACACTTTGAATAAAGCATTGATTGCCCATTCTTATTACTCTCCTTGAGTTCCGCCGAGCAGCAAACCCTGCAAGCGTTACCTTTACTCCTTACCCATCGGCGAACGCCCTTGCTACCTCTGTCATTCAAACTTTGTATAGCTTGAAAAGATACCTTTGGAAAGCCTAGTTGCTACGATCGCTACTGGACCCACGACATTTGACGACTATAGACCATCGAAGATTTATTCACCAATCCTGGGCTGTCATCATCTGCCACCCTACTCCACCCGGGGACAAAGAAGGAACACAAGGCTATTGTGTTTTCCCGGCCTGACAATTCCATTATTGCTCCTCAAACAAGGGTGCAATAACCTTGTTTCTGCTCTTTGTCCTCCAAGATTTTGCTCGCCATGATTCACACCCCCAAAAGTCAGAAGAGGAGTTCACCTGCCTCCTAGTTTCTGGCGGTTTCATTTCCTTTCCAGAAGTTGCCTCGCGAATCGAGTTTCCAAATTCAACGTCATCGTATTTTTTTCTCGAAATTGTTCGAGCCACGGCTTCATTTCCGTCATTTCAACAAAACAAAGGTCTCCCGCATTAGGCAACTGGCTACTGCCTCTAGGATTACCACTTCGGGATTGTCATCCTTTGTTCACTGGCATTACAATTACTGCTGTTACGCCGGTCGTCATGCAGCTATCCCAATTATTTACCGCCCGACTTACTGGGCGGACTCCTGAGTCGCAGCACTTACCAAATGGACGGAGATGGGATGTGACCGACGAAGGAGGGCCTGGAAACACAAAATCCCCCATTGATCCCTTTACTCACGGTCTGATGGGGGTCAATCAACCTCAAAATTGGCTATTCGTTAATATCCTTGTCTGGTCGCTCGTTATACTATGCATTGCCACCCTTGCATACCGCTTATTTGTCCGGGGAGATCGGCATGTACGGCATCTCGTCACCATGACAAAAGACACAAGGCAGCAATACTTCATGGAGAACCACTCGACATTCTGGCCGGCACTAAAGAGGAATCTACTGTATGCTCCGTTATTCACAAAGCGTCACAATCGCGAGCTCCAGCTTTCCAAGGCTATCAGCGTTGGAACGTTGCCAGGCCGGTTCCATACCTTGCTTCTTATCCTTTACGCAGCGTGTAATATTGCCTACTGTCTAGTTTTGGACTGGAGTCGATCAGATACTGCATCAGTTGTCGCTGAGCTTCGTGGCCGAAGTGGTATTCTGGCCGCTCTCAATTTGATACCGACCGTCTTGTTCGCCCTGCGCAACAATCCCTTGATCTGGATCCTGGGAGTCAGTTATGACACTTTCAACCTCCTCCATCGTTGGGCTGCTAGGATCGTCATTTTTGAGAGTGTTGTCCATACACTCTGCTGGTTAGCAAACTCAATCCAATCAGGGGGCATGCATCAGGTCAACGAGAGTCTTACGACAAGTACTTCTTACCGTTGGGGTATGATTGCCACTGTCTTCTTCGTCTTCATCCTCTGCCAATCCTTATCACCTGTACGTCATGCTTTTTACGAGACTTTTCTCACCGGCCACCGTATCGCCGTACTTTTTGCAATTATTGGAGTCTATGTTCATCTAGAAAAGGCCAGCCTGCCGCAAAAACCGTTCCTGCAATGCGTCTTCCTCCTGTGGGGAGGCGAGTGGTTGTACCGAATCTACAAGCTCCTCTACTACAACGTCAGTCTCCAAGCCTGCACCAAAGTTCGAATCGAAGCTATGCAAAACGAGGCCTGCCGCGTCACCTTCTTCACACCCCGTGCCTTCCCCAGCACCCCCGGCCAACATGCCCACGTCTACATTCCCAGCCTCGGCTGGTTCGGCTCGCACCCCTTCTCCATCGCCTGGACCGCCTCCCCGACTCCCTCCAGCCAGGACATCTCCCTCACCACCCCCTCAAACCTCGACAGAGCCAACAAGCACGACTCCTACATCTCTGAAATGGACCTCGAGAAGGCCATAGCCGCCCAACAGTTCTCCTCCCCCTCCTCCGCCAACCCCCCAAACTACGACTTCAGCAGCAGCAACAGCAGCGGCGGCAACGCCATCGCCACCAGCGTCACCAGCACTACCACCGCCGTCTCCTTCGTCATGCGCGCCCGCACCGGCTTCACGCGCCAACTGTACGACCGCGCCGCCGCCTCCCCCTCGCGCACGCTCGACAACCTGTGCGGCGCGATCGAAGGTCCCTACGGCGGGCACGAGCCGCTGAGCTCGTACGGGACGGTGGTGCTATTCGCAGCGGGCGTGGGCATCACGCACCAGATGCCGTACTTGCGGCAGCTGCTGCGGGGGTACGCCGAGGGGACGGTGTCAACGCGGAAGATCGTGCTGGTGTGGACCGTGCCCGACACGGCGTCGTTCGAGTGGGTGCGGCCGTGGATGGAGGAGATCTTGCCGATGCCTGGGCGTCGCGAGGCGCTGAAGTTGCTTATGTTTGTGACGAGGCCGAGGAATATGCGGGATGTGGTTAGTGCGAGTGGGTTTGTGCAGATGCATGGCGGGAGGTGTAATGTGCAGGAGGTGTTGGATAAGGAGATTTGGGAGAGGGTTGGGGCCATGTGTGTCACGGTTTGTGGACCGGGCGCTTTTGCGGATGGGGTGAGGCATGCGGTGAGGGAGAGGATACATGTGGGGAATCTGGATTTTATTGAAGAAGCTTTTACGTATTAGATTGGTGGAGGGGATGGGCATCGTATCTGGCGGTTCATACATGCTAGCTGTAGTGTTTGCGTGTGCGTGCCTGTTCTCCTTCTCTCATTGAAATACGTTTTCGTGTTCGCTTGTAAATAGTTTCAAGTCCCTTTTTTTCCTATTTGCTCTTTGTCTGCTTATTGCATAGGTTTGTCTGGGTTGAAGCTGACTGTACGCATAAGCAAGGTGTTGGCGGTCAAGAAGTTAGAAAGCCGATGCGCACTCGTCTGTTTATAGCATCGTAGAAATAGATCTCGCAACGTACGTGCAAACCAGGGGATTCTTACAGATCAAGGATATCTCAGGATATGTTTAGTGTATTGTGCAGATGACTAGTGGTCGAAAAAGTAGGATATCTGAAATTAAACCCCATAATCTCGCGTCTATACCGTCTACATCGCCACAGGATATTTCTTTGGGAGCAGGCTTCTAAACCTTGCTTTTGTCAACATCTCTGACACCTTGCGGTGAGATGGCACAATCCGGTCAAACGGCGACTGATCGATCGCCCTCTCGGTCTTCGCCAGATGCTCCAGCTTCCTTCGCGTGAACATCCACCATTTCATCCGACTCATTAGACCCTCCCTTGGCGCCCGATTGACATGCGTAATCATCTTCGTTGCAATCCCCTCCCTCAGATTCTCAACACCTGCCTTATACCGTCCAAGCCCGGGGAGGTCTATCCAGATGTCCGCTTCAATCAGCGCCTTCTCACGGACGGACCCGAACACCAGCTCTTTTTTAAAGTGCTTCGGCTGAAACTCAACAGTAACTTGCATCAATGTCCTGGTTGACATTGAGCTCTCGTTTCAGGATTTTTCCCATTCCTATACTATACTCCTCGCCGAGCACAATGTTGACGGTGACGGATTCGATGTTGGGATCTTTGGCACTCTTGGCGGGTAGACCTACGCGCCCAATAGAATTGGCATCGGCGTAGCGCTGCTTCCGCTGGCCAATGTAGAGAGGGTTTGTGATGTTGATGGCAATGATAATAGCGGAGCTGGTTGCTAGGACGCTGGATTGGAGATGGCAGAGGGCGTCGTAGCCACCAAGTTTGATGATATCGAAGACTTTGAAAGGAAGTTTGGTGATGGTAAGGTTGGGGGCACAGCCATGGATTGCAATGGTGCGGGCGAGGCCTGAGGGTATATCCTTTGTAACCAATGGAGCAGTTACCACCATGATTTCACGAAATAGGAAATGAAAGGAGGGTCTTTTTCCCGGTAGAAGTCCCAATGTAATCAGATAATGGAGCTTGGTAGATGAACACCCATGATGGATAACAGGTCGCTAGCATTTGTAGTGAGGAGAGTCGTAAATAGGTGCTAGCCAAGTCATGGTCAGAATTTCAACTTCTATTTGCCCTTTTTGCAGCTGCAGCGACCATTTTCGACAACTCGTTGGCTACTATTCTCAGAAGATATCATTTCTATTTCCACAAGCATTTCGCGAAATTGGACCTTCCCAGCGAAGATCATTCCCATATGCCCGAGAGAGATAGGTACCTTATCGCGATTGGGGGAGTCCTCAACTGGTAATCCATACAACGTTACCTCAATCTTACTGTTATGACCATGTTGGCCCATGTTGAAGGGGGCGGGGAGACGAATGAGTTCCGCTAGGTCCTGCTCCTGCGAGACGGGAACGCGAAGTTCTCCAAGAGATCCGTCTTGCGCTAGATATTTTATTGAGATATGGGTTTGCTTCCCGCAGTGAATTATCCACGGGTAGAAGAATCGTGCGCCAGCGGTAATTTTCCCAGACTGGCCAGTGGATTTCCGAATGTCCTTTGGAAAAAGGTCTCCCAAATGTATGGTTGAAGCGAGCAGCCACTGCCGGTAGCCGTGATAGACTCTGAATGGTGGGATTTCGGAGTGATCTGGTGGCGGAGCCCTGTATGTCTTGTGGAATTTTCCGGGTTGATGGTAACCCACTGTGCGTATTTCCAGTGGGGTTTGATAGAAGGCCGCCTTAGCATGGGCCAACATGGTCATAACAGTAAAATTGAGTTGACGTTGTATTGATTATCAGTTGAGGAACCCTCCCGTGCCCCCCTCCGCGGCAAGGTACGGTACTCCATATCTAGGCGTGCACGTGCTAGGTAAGGTAAGCATGCTAAGGTAACACGGAAAATGTTCACCGCCTTCCATATGCCCAATATTCTGCCGGCTTCACCCGTCATCTCTTATTGGAAATTTGGACTTGACCCTCCATTTCCACAGCTCGCGTCAAAATGCCCAAGCGCAAGCTTGCTGCGTTGGAGAAGGTGGAAGCAGACTTGTACGTTCAATCTACACACGCATAATGCGTTGAAGACTTATTTGCCTGCAGAACAAATCTTCAACACAAAATTCGAAGAGATCCTCCGTACGTGCAGTTCGCCGAAAGAAATAACTCGATGCTAAAGGTATAAAGCTCATATCAAATCGAGTTTGGGAATCAATACCATCAATATGAAGTCTACAGAGATGTTCTATTAGAGGCACCGTCAACCACAGAAGAAAGTCGCGTGATCTCCCTGCACGACCTCATAGGATTCGTCTCTCATGTGGCAGATTGCTACCGTGCAATCACCAAGAATTTTGCGCAAGACCTGATAGGTCTCTTGTCTGCGCACCATGCAGTGCTTGAGTACGAACTCCGGGATAAGATCGTAGGCAGCCTGGTATTGCTACGAAAAAAGGGTATTATTGATTCATCAACGTAAGTCACTCATCGTAGAGCATTTAGCGCGCCTAATAGATTTTTTAGGCTCCTGAATACCTTTTTTTCTATTCGCGCGTCTACGCCAAGTAAATCTCTTCGAGCGCTCCTATTCCAGAGGATCTTATCCGAGCTCCGTAATTCAAATTCGAAGACAGTCAATCATCGTCTCAATCGGACAACCCAGAATGCGCTCTTTGAGCTCGTCACATCAGACCGAACCACGCCAAAGACCTTATGGGCCGTTAAGCTTACCCGCGAGCTCTGGAAACGACAGATATGGACCGATCCGAAGTCTGTGGAAATCATGAAAGAGGCAGCCCTTGCCGAGAACAAGAAGGTCATCATTGCTGGTGTACGCTTCTTTCTTGGTGGAGATAAGGAAAGAGAGGAAGCAGCGGAGGAAGAGAGTGATGAAGAAGATGACATTGATATGGCGCAGTTGAGACACCAAGCAGGCATTAATAAGAAAACGAACAAAAAGGAGAAGGAGTTGAAAAAGGCGGCAGCTACGGTGCGGAAGAGAGAGCGCAAAAAGAATCAGCCACATCCTCTGAATTTCTCGGCTTTCCATCTTCTGCACGATCCGCAAGGGTTTGCTGAAGCTCTTTTTGCAAAGCACTTGCAGGCCGCTGAGACAAAGTTGAATCTCGAGCAAAAGCTTCTAATCCTCCAGCTTGTGTCACGACTTGTCGGTCTGCATAAGCTCGCCTTGGACACGCTCTACTCGTACTTTCTCAAGTACCTCAGTCCTCGGCAGCCTTCGGTGACTTCTTTCCTAGCTTCGCTTGCTCAAGCTACACATAATCTGGTTCCTCCGGATATGCTTGAGCCTCTTGTTCAGAAGATTGTGAATGAGTTCGTATCTGAGGCAGCTGCGTCGGAAGTTGCCTCAGCAGGTCTCAACGCTATTCGAGAGATTTGCGCACGACAGCCGCTGGCAATGAATGAGACGTTACTTCAAGACCTTGTTATGTATCGGAAAAGCAAAGACAAGGGCGTCATGATGGCTGCCAAAGGTCTATTGAGCCTGTATCGAGAAGTTGAGCCTGAGATGTTGCACAAGAGAGATCGTGGAAGGGATGCTGCTTTGAGCCTACGAGCTGGAGAAAAAAAAAGAGCAAGATTTGGAGAGGAGAAAGCTGGCGAGATTGAGGGGTTAGAGCTCCTAGAGAAATGGAAGGAGGATGAGCGCAAGAAAAGAAGAGAAGAGAAGGGTCTACCACTCGATACTCTATCTGACGAAGAAGCAGAGCAAGACGCGGAAGACGAGGCAGGGTGGGCCAACTGGGACGCTGAGGAGGATGGCAGTGATGATTCGGGAGGCTGGATCGATGTCCACAGCGATGGTAGTGAAATCGACATCAGCGATGATGAGGACAGCCCAGGCCCGTCCAAAAGGGTAAAGATTGAAGAAGATACTGCCGCGGAGAAAAAACCAATCGCAGCCAACGAAGATGTTACCAACGTATCCAAACTATCAAAATTGGCAACGACCCGTATTCTCACACCGGCGGATCTAGCGAAGCTCCAAGAATTACGGACACAGGCAGAAGTATCTAAACTGATACCAAGCAAAAAGCGGCAAAAGCAGTTGGAGGATCGCCACGCAGACGACCCGTTGACTGCAGAGCAAATCGAGGGTCTGGCCTCTCTATCGGCAAAGCGAACAAAGGAAGAAAAAATAGCCATGGCCAGAGCGGACAGAGAGGAGCGCCATCAAAGCACTGCAGCAAAGCGGAAGGAGAAGAAGGAGGCCGAGGGGAAGAGTACGACAAACAAAGAAAAGGCCCGCAAAAAGAATTTCATGATGACTCTAGGAAAGGCAAAAGCCAAGAGTAAGCGAAGTTTGACTGAGCATCGCAAAATTCTGAAAGCGCACAGTGAACGAAAGAAGCGTGGAGGTAGACGGAGTAACCGATAGTAATGATCAGATACACCAAATTCGTGCCATCAACGTCTTGCAGCTTTCCCAATCATAGAGGCTTGATTTCTGTCAAGGATTTCTCTATCCCATGTAGACCTTTTTGAAAGTCCTATTCTCAATGCGTCGAGTGCCGAGGAGGGCCCTGCAGCCAACGAAGCGCTAGTATTCCCCTACGAGCTAGACAACAAAGAGCACGATGTATGGTCTAGCCACCGCCTCTTCTTTTCACCATCTGTTTACGCAGGTTCGTCATCTGACTTTGTGTGCGCTGATGATGGGTCAACTTGTATCTGGCGACTGCGCCACTCAGGGGCTTTCGCACAGCCCCGGGATCTTGGCATTCATCCTCACTCGGGCATGGCAGTGGCTTAGCATCCAGCCCGATCAGGCACCCAGGCGTACCAAAATATTTAATTCGGCATTCTTACTTTCCTTATCTTGACCTGCGCGCCTTGATATTTGACATTGAGAAATCATTACCATGGGTTCTGAGCCTGACCTCCACCGAGCGATTTCTCTTCGACCAAGCCCTTTCCATCGTCATCCTGATGCCCCGTATCCAGACTCCTTCTCAGTGCCGTCCAGCGCACCGCTACCTTCGGACAAAGCTGGAGCATCAAGCGGTGTAGAAGCATCTACACCTCCAGCTGAAGACAACAATCCGGTCTCTCGTCACACTGCAAATGCATGGGCAGCCTCATCTGATGAAGCTGAAGGCCAGCGGTTACCTCGCTATTCTAAAGAGAACGATCCGTTTGAACTTTCAAGCAAGATAAAGTCTTCCGATGAGATTGAGCAAATTAAGGCAAACACATCTCGTAAAAGAGGGACCGGCTGCACCCCAGCATCCGTGAATCAACAAGCATGGCGGGCGAGAAAGCTCAAGGGATTCTACGAGGATCAAAATGAGAATATTGAGAGATTGCTGAAGCCAGTGGACGAGCATGTCAGAGAAGCAAAGATAGAGCAGGGAGAGGATCAGCTCAAGTTCAAGATCGCTGTGCGAGGAAGCTTTGTAGCAAATGTCTTGCTCGCCATCCTGCAAGTTTACGGAGCCGTGTCATCGGGATCTCTGTCGCTCTTCACAACAATGGCCGATGCACTCTTCGATCCTCTGTCCAACATCACGCTAATCCTTTCAAACCGCGCTGTCAACAGTGTCGACCCTCGCAAGTTTCCCTCCGGTAAGGCTCGAATCGAGACAGCTGGCAACATAGTATTTTGTTTCCTCATGTTCGCCGTCTCCGCAATCTTGATTGTCTTATCCGCACGGGAGTTGGCCGTTGGATCTGGGGAGCATTCCGACACGAACGGCTTTCACCTGCCTTCCGTCATTGCTGTGGCAGTAGCTTTCACAACCAAGCTAATTCTCTTCATCTACTGCTGGGCACTGCGCAATAAATACTCGCAGATCCGAATTTTGTGGGAAGATCATCGCAACGATCTCCTCATCAACGGTTTCGGTATCCTGACATCCGTCGGAGGCAGCAAACTGAAATGGTGGATTGATCCTATGGGCGCCATCATTATATCGTGCTTGATCTCGGTCCTCTGGATGCATACCGCATACTCGGAGTTCCAGCTCCTCATTGGTGTTACTGCAGACCCGCATATGTTGCAGCTGATCACCTATATCTGTAGGCGCTCTAATTCATCCAAATCTTCACTTCTTTGAGTTCTTGTGCTGACGATGGCAATTCTAGCAATGACACACTCTCCTTTTATCAGCGCCATTGACACTGTTCGCTCATACCATAGCGGCCCGCGCCTCATCGTTGAAGTCGATATCGTCATGGATTCACAAGAGACGCTGCGTTCGACTCATGACACTGCGGAAGAGCTCCAGATGAAATTGGAGAGCTTACCGAATGTGGAGCGAGCCTACGTACATGTTGACTTTGAGACATCGCACGCGCCGGAGCATTTCCTAAAGAAAGAGCTTTAAGTGTGTAATCTCGCTTCAGGCTCCTGAGATTGCTGTCTGGCTTTTGCTGCCCGTGTGTCAGCTGGTTGCTGGTTGCTGGCATGATGGAACAGCAACCAGATTTGCTCGTTAATGAAAGTACGTTAAGCGAACGGGACATTTGAGCTTTCGGTCATGCGACATTCTGAGATGTCCCAGTACACATACTTATTCCACATCGAAACAATCGTTCGGAGTCAGAGGGTACTGGCGTACGGACTACTTTTCCTGTACATATTTCTTCGGTGGATCAGCGTCCGCCCCACGTCATTTTATCCCCGCATAACGTGGGGCAAATTCAGAGGTGAAAAGCTTCAGACTTTTATCACGACGTTATGATTATTTCTTTGTAGCTCCGATTGTACTATACACAATTCTCTGTGATAGCTTTTTTTTCCCGCACGTCGAACTTGCCTGGCTCTTGGTCATCTTATTTCTCTGCCGCTTTCATCACACGACACGATGTCTATACTCATCACAGGCGCTGGAGGTTTCGTCGGGCAAGGCCTCGCATCCGCCCTCCTTACATCTTCGTCTCCACCCCCAAGCCTCATTCTCACAGACGTCACGGAACCCCCCATGCCCTCCTTACCTCCCGACCTCCAACACCACGTCCGCCGCCTCCCCGCCGACCTCACAGACACACAATCGCGACATAGCCTCCTCTCCTCCGCCGACTCCAACCACGACCTCCGCACCGTCTACCTCCTCCACGGCATCATGTCCTCCGGCGCGGAAGCCAACCTCAATCTCGGCCTCAGCGTAAACCTCGACTCCACGCGCGCCCTCCTCGACGACCTGCGCACGCAGCACCCGGGCATCCGCGTCGTCTACACAAGCTCCTGCGCCGTGTACGGGCCGCAACCCGAGGGGACGCTGTTCTCCGAGGACGCCACGGTGCCGGTGCCCTTGTCGAGCTACGGGACGGAGAAGCTGATGTGCGAGTTCCTGCTGAGCGACTACTCGCGCCGCGGGCTGCTGGATGGGGTCGTCTGTCGGCTGCCGACGGTGATTGTGCGGCCGGGGAAGCCGACGGCGGCGGCGAGCAGTTTTGCTTCGGGGATTATTCGGGAGCCATTGGCGGGGAAGGAGGCGTTGCTGCCGGTGAGGAGGGAGCTGAAGTTGTGGAATTGTTCGGTGAAGATGGTGGTGCGGAATCTGGTGTATGCGGGGGAGATTGATACCAAGAGGTTTGCGGAGAAGGGGTACTTGAATCGGGTGGTGAATTTGCCGGGCAGGACTATGACGGTGCAGGAGATGCTGGATGCGTTGGAGAGGGTGGGAGGAAAGGAGGTTAGGAACAGGGTAAAGGAAGAGAGGGATGAGGTGATTGAGAAGATTGTATATGGGTGGGCGGTAGCGTACGACACGAAGAGGGCGAGGGAGCTAGGGTTTACGGAGGAACAGGAATTGGAGCAGACGGTAAGGGATTACGTGGAGGGCTATGTGAACACGTAAGACTGGTGTATAGTGTTTGTAGTGGGTAAGCCGTCCTGGCATGTTTCCAGGCGATGAATGTTGAATTCATCACACGTATATCTGGAGGAAAATTCTCCCCTTCATTGCAAGGAGTTGATACAGCTGTATGCACACAAAACTCGGCGTTGTAGGCAACAGTCGTTGCACACGAGAGCCGCGATATCATCTATCTCAATTTTTAACTGTATGTTGATCAACGGTCCTTGTGATTATGATCTCGTTGAAACAGGTAGAGAAGGTCTTTCATCTCTTGGTTAATTGTACAGCCAAGTATACCTACGAAAGCTCTGAGGATTTCTGGGGTCATCGCCACTACCCGAGTACACCTTCCCAAGTGATTGTTTACCTCTAGCGGGCAACTGCCTTAGGTATTATTAAACTTGCCAACCGACATGTGCCTACAAACGAAATAGTCAGCCAGCTCATAACACAGTCGCCCAGGTGGTCAGTAACACCGTCCAGGGTAAATGAAATCCACCTTCATCACCGTCCATTATGGAAGCTACTGGTGAGTGCCTTCCACCCCGAAAAATTCTTGCTAAATCAGCCAGCTCGCAATCAGAACCCGCCCGCTGATACTGCCACTCAAGCGGTCGAACAGATGCAGCACCGAGTGGCGCAGATGGAACACAAGATCAGAGAGACTGAGAGTCTCCTGGAACGCCAAATTAAAGATTTGGAAAAAACACGCATTGAAGAAATAGAGTACCATATGCGAGAGCAGGAAGACTACAATAACGAATTAGAGGAACGTTTTATTGAGGAGGTGGCGGAACCCATTGCAGAGATAGACAGCAGCATTGAAGTCTTGCAAAGCCGGATTGAAGCCTTGCAAAGCCGGGTTGAAGGCTTGGAAGTTGGCCTCAGCGACTCGGCCTCGTACATTGGGGATCGATTGAGAACAAATGCATTCAATGCAATTGCTCTGGTGCAGAATTCTCATCTGACACTTCGGGAGCAAAAGCTCTCCCCTCTTCGTTCGCCAGCAACCAACACCCCAATTCCTGGCTTCCCCGAAAAAGTCGAAGACATTGTCAATCTCGACGACGCGCAATTGACGTCTTTGTTATTCACGCTTGAAGAGGACGTCGGGATAAGCCAGGAACTAAAGCTGGACAGGTTCAGAGCTGCGATTGGGATAGCTCGGAGTGTCCCGTAGGAAAGATTGTAACGACTTGTTGTGCATGTCATATGTATTTATCTTTGAAGTCGTCGATTAGAATGAGGTTGGGGATCAAACACTACTGTTCTTAAACGGTAAGTCGAACCAGAGGAGGAGTCAACGGAGAATTGGCAGCATCGGAAACGGTGCTAATCTTAGAGTAGAGCGCTCTACCCGTCCAGACCCCGCGCACAATGACGACGAAACTTCATGGCTAGCAAAATGTGCTGCTAGTCAATAGCTTCTACCAATGGACTGACGAAGATTTTTATTCTCCAGTGATAGCTACTAGACCATAGATGCGGAGAAGTGAACCGAGCATGGGGTTGACCCAATTCATGCACGGCAAGTTCTGCGGTCCTGCACAAAACCTTGCATCATGATGTTCGTCTCGCCGTATCGAGCGGCATTGATGTGCCGAACAACATGTCTCTAAGTCATCAGTTGTAAGTTATATCTTCCTTTCCAAGACGATGCCTTGAAAGAGTAGAATATTGTCTCTACTCAAGATGAAGCCTGGTGTCTACCAATTTCTTGTTGGCTGCTTCGCAGCACTTGGATCCTTTCTTTTTGGCTACGATCTTGGGGTTATCGCAGAAGTAGTTGCGTCGGATTCTTTCAAATCTCTCTTCTTGCAAAAAAATGCAGATTCTCGTTCCGGTACTGTTGTTGCCCTTTTCACAGGAGGCTGCTTCCTGGGGGCCCTTGGCGCTGGATTTTCTGATAGACTAGGCCGACGAGGAACAATCCTTATGGCTTGCTGTATTTTCGTAGTCGGTGGCATAATTCAGACGGCTGGCGTCGTAATAGCCATGCTCTATGTCGGAAGGCTCATAGCTGGCATTGGAGTCGGTTTTCTCACCATGATCATCCCCATCTTCCAATCCGAAATCAGCCATCGCAAGATAAGAGGCCGCATCACCAGCCTTCAACAACTCTTCAACGCCCTCGGTCAAATCTTCGCCACCTGGATCAGTTACGGCTGCTACGTTACCTGGACCGGCACCGGCAACTCCAAAGAATGGCGCATCCCCTTGGGCTGTCAAATCGTGCCCGCGCTCTTCCTGGGCAGCCTCATCTATCTCTTCCCCGAATCGCCCCGCTGGCTCTGCGACCACGACATGGCAGACCAAGGCCTCCGCAACCTCGCCAAACTCCACGCCCACGGCGACACGCACGACCCGTACGTCGTGGCGGAGTACGCGCTCATCCAATCGCAGATCGCCGAAGAACACGCCAACGCACGCAAGACGTACTTCGACCTCGTGCGCTCCTGGCCCCAACTCCGCCGCACCATCCTCACCACCATGATCCAGGCGTCGTGCCAGATGACCGGCATTAGCGCGATCCAGTACTTCTCGCCCCAGATCTTCCAGCAGATTGGAATCGCGACGTCCACGACGCTGCTGCTCAGCGCTGTCAATGCTATCATTGCCTTCGCCGGCACCAGCGTCTGCATCGCCGTCATTGACAGTGTGGGTCGTCGTCCGCTCGAGATCTATGGGTCGGGCGTCATGGCCATGACGTATGTTATAAATGCAATTCTAATTGCGCGCTTCCCTGCGGGCTCAAGCAGCAATACGGGCGCGCATTGGGGGTTCATCGTCATGACTTGGCTGTTTAACTTTGTCTTCTTCATCACAGGTGGGCCGCTGTCATGGGCGATTCCGGCGGAGCTGTTTGGAACGGCGATGCGGACGAAAGGGGTGAGTGTGGGAGCGATGACGAGCTTTGCCTTCAATACGATGATAGGACAGGTGACGCCGATTGCGGTGACGGCAATCGGGTGGAAGTATTATATTGTGTTCATTGTCTGTAATGTGACAAATGGGTTGTTCTTCTGGGCGTTCTTGCCGGAGACGAAGGGGCTAAACTTGGAGGATATGGATGAGCTGTTTCATGAGAGTCCGACGTTTGTGCCGGGCAGCAAGTGGAAACCGAGCTCACATGTGGAGCAGAACGCGAAGGATATTGCGGAGCAGGAGAAAGAGCTCGGGTCTGGCGAAGACAAGATCAGGAGAAGCCCGGATCTGGGCATGGTTGAGAGAGTTGAGGATCTTGGGCTAGACGAGACCAAATAGTCATAGAGACCTTCAAGAATGTAGATTACATTGATGACAGCAATGATACATAAATGATACACAAGACCTCATATCTACTGTCTAATTGGATCTTTCTTAGCATCATGAATCTGCTCTAGGAACTTGTCCGCCGCGTCCTTATCATCCTGGAATATATGCTCCGCCACTAACCTCTGCGGCGTTTCTCCTAACCACTGGAACAGCGAAAAGTCCTGGAACTGATCAGCGCGGAAGATCTCCAGCACCTCCAGCGGCTCATCCTCGCTGAGGTTCTCAATGAAGTGTCCCATATTCCTCGGCACGATCCCCACGTCACCCGCCATATAATCGAATGTCCTCGCATTTCCCTCTGCCGCGAAGATCGTCACGCGCGCCCGTCCTCTGATGAAGAACGACCACTCATCCGCATTCGGATGCCAGTGCATCTCCCGCATTGCGCCAGGCCCGATGTCAAGGTGGCCCGCGGCCACAGTCTTGGAGATCGGAAAATTGGTGGAGTCGGTGATGCGGACCTGGCCGCCGCTGGAGACCTCAGGCGTCTGAGCCAGCATGTGGTGCGTGAAGTTGAGCTTGGACTTCTTGACGTGGCGGCCCGTGGGGAGCTCATCATGGATGGAACCCGGGACAGAGCCGGCAAAGATGTATTTCTCGGAGCTCGGAATGGATTTGAAGAGGTCGGCGCGGGTGCGGAAGTTGTGGGCAAGGGTGGACTTGGGCGTGTGGGAGAGCCAGTCGGTGAGGAGGAAGGTGGATTCTTCGGAGAAGGAGCCGTCGTCGAAGATGAGGAGGAATTCGGTGCCGTTGGGGCTGAGGCCTTGGAGAGAGTGAGGGTGGCCGGAGGGGAAGTACCAAAGGTCGCCTTTCTCAAGGTCGTCGACGAAGCTGCCTCCTTCGGTGTCTAGCGCTGTCACTCGCACGCTTCCCTCCAGAACGTATGCCCATTCTGCCTCTTTGTGCCAATGTAGCTCTCGAATGACGCCTTCGTCCAACCTCATGTTTACGCCTGCCAATTCGACACTCGTGGGGAGCTCCTTCATTGTGGTTTGACGGGTCCACCCTCCTTCTTCGATCCTGACATGCGAGTCTGCAAAGCTCCATCGCATATTCTTCAAATCACCATGGTCGGTAGAGGGTGGTCGGATCATGTCTGGATTCTGTTTTTCGCGCAACGGGTTCCTTGGACCCATGACAGTGGCACCTTTGCCATTGCGCCAAGGCAGAGGTTGGAGATCATCGCCAATTGAGTCGACTATGTGATCGTACTTGTCTCGGTGCTTTCTGGTATAAGGATCATTACCGCCTCGAAGGATGCTTTGAGGGCCGTCCACTGGGAAAGCTTGGCAGAGCTGAGTGCAAAGGACTGCGGCTAGAACGGTCAAAGGTCTTAAGAACGGGAGCGCCATAGTGCTACTTCTGCTCAAGGTGTGACTGTGGTGGGATGGTGCTGGATTGGGAGCGCGCGGAATGAAGTAGATAAGGACCTACGAGTAGGCTAAAGGCAGAGAATATCAATGTCTCCACCAAACAGAAAGAACAAAAGGTCAGAGCCTCGCACGAAAAGCTTGCATTGACCTAAGAGCTATTATCCCTGTTGTTTCGGAGAATGAAGGAAGTTCGGGAAAAGGTTTTCGCAACAGTACAAGGAGCATGCAGAGATAGATGGAACAGCTCGCATGCAGGTGCCTCACTACATGTACCGTCAGCGCATTAACCATACAGATCGAGATAAAGTGGCGGCATCCCGCCGAATTGGAGGCTGGGGAAAGGCTCGATCAGCTTTAGTCATGGTGACGTCGCAGCAGTTTGCCGCGGTGTTTCGGCTTCAACTAGTTTCGTCTAACACGCCATCCGCTCTCCTATGTTCAGCCAGATCCGATTTGCCGGACGCGACAGTCAGTGTGGGCGAATTTTGGGGGTCTCACTAAATTCCTGGGTTGCCATGGCGTTGATAGCTGATGGAGGTCGGTCCTACTTTTTCCTCCGTCCGTCTTGGCGGTCCTACAATAATCGCCATTCTCCCTATCTCTTCCCGCCTCTCGAGATGCTCGCTGCTCACTAAAATCTGCGATATTTCCTTCCTTACACCTATTTATCAAAAGCTCGGACTTCCTCGGATCTTGGTCGGAAAACAGAATCTCTCTCTCTATCCGTATGGCATCACATGGTCGAGCGAATGACCAAACTCCGTTGCTTCCTAAGAACAACGATGGGAAGAGCATATGGAACAATGTGCGCCTACATCTGAAGCATGATCTTACTCGCGACTGGGCGGATTTGCCTCTCATCTTCCTATACTTCAGCACCGGACTGATAGATAGCTCATCGATATCAACATGGGGCTCCTTTGTAAGCATGCAAACAGGTGAGTCATTTGCAACTTGTAGCACAAAGACTCCGCAGAATACCGATTTGACGAATGCGCACAGGGAATACCGTTTACTTAGGTCTTGGTATTGCAAGCCCAGAAGAATCCAATCGTTGGCTGAAAGCTTTGGTCTCGATTGGATTTTTCCTACTCGGATCCTTTTGCTTCAGCTCCTTCCACCGTTGGGGGTCTCCTCTGCGCCGCTGGGTCTTCGTTTCGTCATTTCTCTTCCAAGGCATCTGCGTCATTGCCACGGCAATACTAGTGACACTTGATATCATTGATGCCAAAACCCTTCGCTGGCCTAACGTGCTCTCCATTGCGTTGCTATCCTTCCAGGCCGCTGGTTCTGCAATAGCCAGTCGTCAGCTGCAGTACAATGAATTGCCAACGGTAGTTTTGACAAGTGTCTATTGCGATCTGGCGGCCGATCCGCTATTATTCACAGCCAAGTTTTCGGAAGATCCTAAGAGGAATCGACGCGCAATAGCGATTGTTGTCTGTCTGTGTGGTGCAATTTGCGGCGGATTATTCGCCAAGTCTGCAGTCGGCCTAGCGGGAGCTCTTTGGGTCAGCGTTGCCATCAAACTTATTGTCTCAGTAATCTGGTACTTATGGGCTCCGGTGCCACAGGAACACAACGTTGAAGCATGAAAGGACAGCTCAATAAAAATAACTTTCACATTTTATGCTAGTTCTCCACTAAGTTTCCGATCCATCAGATCATGACGATATCAGCTATCTCTTGGTATCGGGACAGTCAAATACAATAGAGGGATATGTTGCGCCGATCCATGTGTGTCGGCTTCTCCAAAACTGCCATTCGCAATCTTGCGTTTTATCGTGGCCTTGAATGCATTGGCTGGGGCCCACCAGACACACGCAAGGACGTCAATCGCTTTGATGTGGTACAGACGCGCTATGGCTTCCGCATGGAGAATGGCTGTACTTTTGACCAAGGCAAACATCCTTTCATCTGGAAAAATTACGTCGAATGTCAACTCATAAGGCCCAGCGTTCTTGCTTCGTATAACGCTGGCCATATTACCAAGGTAGTCGTATCCACTCGGTGGAGTGGATCTCAGTCTTGCAAAAGCTCCTGGATCCAAGTCTGAGCTAGGCATTGGCCTTGTACCATTGAGTCGTCGGCTGATCTTTGTAAGTTTGTCAATGTCTTTCACTAAAGGTTTTGCGACATTAGACGAAACGTCTTCCAAGTATCTAACCCCAGAACCGGTGCCTTGGGCTATGTGGAGATGATTGGGAAAGAAAGCCGTGGGATCCTCAACCTCAAGTAAGTGATAAATGCAAAACTCGGCTACTGCTCCCATAGGCATATTGGTTGGGATCAACGGGAAAGCAAGATTTCCTGCGGTGGCAATCTGATCCGGGTAGCTCATATGTTTGCAGCAGGTCAATGCTACATGTGATACGTGGAGGGCCTCCGCTTGGGTGCTAGCCTTAGCCCTGCTTACGATACACAGTTCCTTCGAAATTGTGTCCGTCTCTGGCTCCAAAGACCCCATGACGCCGTTCCGTCCATAGACATGGAACTCGAGTTCGTACGGATGCGGGATTGCCTCTTGTACTATCGCTCTAACACGATCGAGAAAGTCGTCAATCTGAGATATTAGAATTGGATCTCGAAATCCACCGACGAAAGCACTCTGGTATCCACACATGCGCGCACCTTCAAGCTTGACGGTGTATTTACCTTCTGGCTCAGCGAGAAATCTCGCACCTCTTACACGCACAGTCCTTCCATCATCCAACTGCTCATATGTTGCTGAATCGAGATGAAGCGATCCTCCTGGTCCGGGAAGAATGTCTGGTCTGCTCTTCTCATATAGTGCGTGCGCAGCCACACTAACGGCCGTACATCTTGCTTCTGGCCTCAAAGGTGCAATATCGAAGCTTTTCTTCCTCACGATCGCTATAGCTTCCGGAGTCTTGGGTACGGCGCACAATGCACCACATTCCATGATCTTGCCCATATGATATGCAATTCCCAAATCGATGAAGCCACGGTAGATGCAGAACGCAGCATAAGGAGCAGGATCGTACGACCGTCCCCCAACGATGATGTCGAAGTCAGGATGCTCCTTCATCGCTTTGACATAAGGCTCATGACCCATTTGCGCAACGATTCGTGGAGCATCTTCGATATCTGAATGGGCTATCGGAGGAACGGCTGCAGTACAAGGACGCAAGGCGTCTGCATGGAACGCATCTCGGACAATCTCTTTGTCGAGTTCGGCATGAATGCTTACGACGTTGAGAGAGCGGTACCCGTGGGAGGAAACGATATCTGTAATGAGATCGACGGTGATATCGACGTGAGCGTTAGCGCCATCTCCACCTGCTGAGCCTGCGACAATTAACTTAGAATTAAAATATGTGAAGACGGAATCGAAACTAGGGCGCACCAATGAGGACGGGTATTCGGTATAAGTGGGCAGCCTTGACGAGCAGGCCAAGATCTCTTTTGTATGCTTCACTCGTGGCGGAGGTGTGCAACAATGCCAACTTTGAAGGTCCGCCATCTGTTGAACCAGCGTCAACAATGATAGCATCGATGCCATCCGCTATCGTAGACCAAAAAATGGAGCCGCTGAAGCCATAGCCTAGCATGCCAATTGGTGTGAATATTTTGAGTTCTGAATTCATGTTTCGATTCTCCGATCAGGACAAAACAAAGGAAACGTAAGTGCTCAGTCTGTTGAGACGGTAGGTGACACTGGTCCTAGGAACCTTGGTAGTAGTGAATATCCTAAGTACTGGGTTTAGCGTACGGCATACAAGGTTTCATGCAGTCTCTCTGGAGCCTGGACACTTACAGTTCACTCATTACCACAACTCCAACACAATCCAAGTTTATCCTCAATTCTCTCCTGCTAGCAGTACAGGAACCATTGTCGGAGCCGATGCATCACTTATATCCGCTAATCCTCGAAGCTGTAGACCATCGCATCGGAGCGGGTTCGGCCTCGGAGCGATTTCGCAGTCGTGCGTATCCTTACTGGCCCGGTGCAAGAAGCAGGTTACCCACATCGACATTCTCTCCCTTTTGGCTTGGAATTTCTTGTTCATGTTCAATAATCTCGAATGATTAATTTCCTGAAGAAGAAATAGTTGCGGGATAATCCAGTTCCTACATACCGGCGAAGAGCATGTCGGGCGCATTCCAATCTCCGCATAAGAAGTCAAGGCTCGCAAGGAGCATCTCGTCGTTTGCAAACATAGCAGACTGACTTTCGGCATTTGCATCTGTTTTGCTCGACTCGCTTTGCTTATTGATATCCGCATTCGCTCGTTGCCACTGATACCCACTGTCTTTCGCTCTCCATACCATTTCAACGGCAATCCCTGCACTCATCCTCGATCGCACCAGTATGCCTTGATCCTCGCATGAGCTCCAATCGGCATCGAGGACATACTTGAGCATGTCGCAAATATGGGAGAAGTGGTCGTCTTTGGTGCGGGAAAGTGACTTGAGGACGTTCCAGGTCTCAGTCAGAGCATTATTGGTGGCGATGGGATCAGGATCAATCTTCCAGAACCTTGCGACTTTGAAGAGGCATATGGCAGCAAAAACAAGGCCATGTATCTCAAAAATAGTCCAATGGACAGGCGCTTCGGCCCAATGCGGCGTTTCAGAGCCATGCCTATTCCTGTAGAAATTCTTCCTGGATTCTTCAGAGCAACAAAGCTGTATCAGATCCATGGCCGCCGCTCGTACACGAGAGAAATAGACCGCAGCCCGTGATGCGTCTGCCTCTAGAATCATGTCATGCGGGCTCTTTGGATTCTTGTACCGCATGAGGGCATAGGAGTACATGCGTAATTTGGCAGCCAGGGTAACAATCATCAATTCGGTATTCCACGGCTCTATATGCCGCTGTTCCAACTGGCCAAACTCCATTTCATGGATACGGACCAGGGCAAATGGCTCTGGGACTAACCCATCGCGAGTACACTCATTGCTTCCTAAAGTAGACGAGAGACTGTGAAGTCTAAAGCTAATGTGAAGAAGACTGTGAAGCATTGGTGGAATGGGAGGTCCACGGTTGGCTAGAGCCTCCAGAATTGTGTGATCTGGGCCAATTGTTGCAGGTACACCAAATATGGTGCTGAGGCTGCTCGATATGGTTAGGGCATTGTACAGTTCCCCACGAACGCGCATACCTTTGATTCACAATGAAGCAGGCAACCCATGTTCTGACTCTACTAGCTATTACTTCTTCGTCGACGGGTAGCCGGTAGTTATACTCGTGAAGATGGTGTGGTCGGTGTAGACCGCGCAAGAGAGCTTGGTGCGTGGCCATACCGCAGTACATCCAGGATGGATTCCCGAGGGTGGGATGAGAGGGAAATGGCCAACAGCATAGCAATAAAAGTGCCTGAATCGAGGGTAACTCGGGTCGCACAAGGAGAGTCTGATCTGCAGCAAGCCTGTTCACAGCGGGAGCTAGTCGAACGCAGAGGTCTTGCTCATGGTCACGGCTTCGGCGAAAACTTCTGGATGCGACGCCAATAACTGACCAAAGTAGCAATGGATTCGACAGAGAGTCCTGCACGAAGGTCTCCTTTGAAGGAAGTAGTGGAAACTTTTCATGATAATTCATGTAGTATCTGCTGAGTGTTAATCCTGCTTGAGATAGACGGAGTCTGGCAGGGCTTGCTCATCAATCCATTCTGTGACCTCCCGCGCCGACAATTCTATACCATCGAGGTTTTGCGAGACTATACCACATTGGTCTGAAGGTTCGCTTAAGTCATTTTTGGGTACTGATGTGAAGCTGTGCTCCGCGTACGGTAGAGAATGATTCCCGTTATTCACCAATGAATAAGATGCCATGGGAGTTGCTGCTTCGCTTCCAGTTGAAGTTCCTTTGCCAGTACTAAGCTCGCGAACCTGCTTTTCGAGCCGCTCAAGACGACTTGAACTCAATTCAGCATTTCAGTATTCCTCTGATCGTCTGATATGTACCATGAGCTTCTTCTTAGGATATACTTACTCCCTTTTCGCCGTCCTTCGGAACGATGTATCCACATAACATTGCAGTTCCGAGCTTTTACACCTTGAGCAAGATGCAGGGAATGATTCAACGTAATCGCATTTTACCTATTCAAGGTCAGAATCTCGCGTATGACTTCTATATGTTTGGTAAATGGATCAGCTTAACCTTCATTTGCCTGCACTGGACACAGGCAGTCCGTCTCCGCTTATTCCCGGATGCACTCATGTCTGTTCATCAGGATTCCAAACAGCGATGGGATCTAGTCGTAATACCCGCTTCTATCCTCAGTCCTTAAGGGCCAGTGCGAAAGAAGCCCGAGTCAGCTGAATGAAGCGCCGAGACGGACAGACCCGAACAAGCCTTCTCTTGTAGAATGCTAGCATAAGCGCCTAGATCGCTGCATCTCTGGAAAACGAGAGGATGCGAGAACGAAGCTGTCGTTCATGCTCGCATTATGGCAGTTTTCTCCCGTAGAGCAAGCAGTGAATTGTCGTCAACCCAAGCTTGGAGGTTCTTGCCCTCGGAGAGATCCTTCCCGCGACTCCGATGGCTCTACCCTGCGATAACATTAAGGCACAGTCAGGTCTCTACAACTACGGCTCTACATACTCTATGGGTCGAGTGTAGCCGCTCCCAATCATCTCTTGTATATGAGCACATTCCTAACCATTCAACCTGCTTGTCCACAGTGTTTGCGCTGCATACATCCGATGTGAGAATTAATCATGTTCGGACTTTGGCGCCGTCAGCCGCTTATTACCTGAGTCAGCCGTTTCCCTGAGATTGAAGATTGTAAAAGAAAAGGACGTTGTTGCTCCAGGCACGAGAAGGCTCGGGTTCAGTGGAAAATATTCGCGTTCCACTGGACGATAGCAACGCTTGGCTCACCGCGGATACGGTCTCACGCGGCAAATGCACCCCAGACGGTTTTTTTCATTGGGCGTGCATTGCTGTTGATGTAAGACGAGTTTCCTGTTGGTGTCCTTGCGCTGGCCTCGTTTCGATTTAATATAATCGGCCCACACCCATGAAACACCGTAGCCACATCGCGCCCAGTAACGCCACCCCGCAGCATCCTGATAAGCTTTCAGCACGCTCAGCGATTGGCGCAAGAATTCCTTCGAAGAGCCAAGCTTCTTTACTGGGATAACGAGTATGGCGTTTCATTTAGACATACTAAATCATCCAGGCGCCCATCGAAATACTTTCCTAGGACAGTCCTGCGTAAATGAATAGAGCGCACTGCACATAGCCAACAGCGGAAAAATACACAAAAGGTTAGTCAATGTGATTCAGGTGGCATCCATGCCTGGAAAAGAACAGTATATAAGGTGGCGGTTATCCGCTGAGATTTCTTCTGCTCTCCATCGCGCTCTAGCTTGTCGATATCGATCACTCGTTTCTTTCAAACTTTCCATTCCATTCGTTTACAATGAAGACTGCGGCTGGCCTGCTCCTTTTGGCTTCGGCCTACACTGCCTCAGCGCACTACACCTTCCCCTACCTCATCGCCAATGATAACACCACTGGTGAATATCAGTATGTCCGCATGACGGCAAACCACTACAGCAACGGCCCAGTCACGGATGTCAACGACGAAGCTCTGCGTTGCTATGAGATCGATCCTCTCCCGACTACCTCCACCTCTACTGTCAAAGCTGGCTCCACCGTCGGATTCAAACTCGATACCGCCATCGGCCACCCCGGTCCTATCCTCGCCTACATGGCGCAAGCACCCTCAGGCACCACGGCCGCCGCCTTGAATGCCTCCGGCGAAGACTGGTTCAAGATCTACGAGCAGCAGCCAACTGCTAACGCCTCAGGTCTGCAGTGGCAATCAACCGGCAAGGACCAATTTGAATTCACCCTCCCATCGACTCTCCCCAATGGCGACTACCTCCTCCGCATCGAGCACATCGCTCTCCATGGCGCAGAGACCCAGGGCGGCGCTCAGTTCTACCTCGCCTGTGGCCAGCTGACCGTGACAAACGGCGGCAATGGCACGCCATCTCCCAAGGTTGCAATTCCGGGTGTCTACAAGGCCACCGACCCCGGGATCCTCATCAACTTGTACTACCCCACCCCGACCAACTACACCATGCCGGGGCCGGCTGTCTGGGGCGACTCGAAGATAGCCGACTCGACTGAGACCGCGGCGTCTGCTGAGTCGAGCGCGGCGGAGCCGAGCAGCAGTGCCAGCAAATGCAAGAAGAAGAGGGCCGTCCAGAAGCAATGGTAGTCGGCTCATGAAGGAGGGAGGGAACTTTGGATGATCTTCTTGTCAATATTTGACTTTTGGTCAAAACAAGCTTTTCGAGGGCACTCGTAGCAAGCCTGTTATAAATTTCTTGTACATACTTGAATCCAGTCGAATGCTTATAACCTCGTTCATGAAATACATCGCTACGGCCGTGCTCAAATAAAGACTTTCGTATGGCAGTTGCTATCTTAGTGTGGAGAAATACACGAGACACTGTAGTCTAAATCCATTTTCATGGCTTCGACGACTCCCGGCGGAACTGCTAGCGAAGCTAACATTGGATTTAGAAGATACAACCTTCGACACAGTTGTTGGTCAGTTCCGAATCAAAACATCCCGGGAAACATATTGAAAGGTTTTAGATCCTGCTTGAGGCTTTCCTCTGCTAACTTGAAGTACAAAGAAAGTCTGCAGAAGCAGACTACGTTAACATAGAATTATGACGCCGGTGACGCTTGCAATAGAACTCAGAGTAGCTCGTATCAACAATTTTCACCTTATTCTGTAGTAACCTTTCACCTCCAAGCTCCCTTATCTGTATTCCATCTAAACACGGGGTGTGTTCTTACTCTGGATTGGGCGAAAATTGTTTCGACTGATGAGGAGACGGTATTAAATTAAAAGTCAAAGGTCCAAAAGTCCATCCTACCAGAAGCGTGACCACTCACAACATGATGATCATAGACCAATATAACATTCCCACGATATTCGCTCGGAAGCCACAACAACTTCTGATTATCTTTGTAGATCCACTCATCTGTCGCAAAAATGTTGCTGGCGGTACCATGCGCAGGTGAAATGTCATCTAAGACTTCTTTCAGTTTTAGTACCCCTCGGCTTGTGGTGAGATATGTCTTTTCGCTTGAAAACTCTAATATATTAAGCTCTCTACAATGTCCGATGGTTTGCGGCGGCACATCAGTTACCCAGTCTCCACCATATGTGATTTTTTGCAATAGCTGGCCAGTCACCACGTCCCATAACCGTACAGCGCGATCGCAAGATGTCGACGCCAGTTGCTCCGAGTCATACGAGAAAATGAGTGATTCCACACTCCTCTCGTGGTCAAAAAGTGTGTGCAGTGTCTCTCCTGTCTTCGAGTCACATATATAAATAAGCCCACCAAGGGAACCAAGTGCCAGCTGTCTGTCATCCGGTGAGAACTCGGCCAACCATATGGGATTTAGCCATGGCAAGCTGAATATAGTGCCCATTGAATGTCCGGTCACGGTATCCCACAAAGTTACAGTCGCATCACGAGAGGCAGATACCAAGTGATCGTTGTATCGGGAGAATCTAATCGAGCAGACCCCAGCAGCGTGGCCCTCGTAGATCTGTAGTACTTTTCCTGACACTGTATCCCAAAGCCGTATAGTCATATCATTCGACGCCGATGCTAGAAACGTGCTGTCTGACGAGAACGTGACTGAATTGATGGCACCGCTGTGAGCGACAAGTATATGCGTTAGCTGTCCTGTATCTGCATCCCACAATCGCACTGTATCATCTTTCGATGCAGATGCTAGCTGTGTACGGTCTGGTGATAACACAATTGACGTAATTATGTTCTTATGGCCATCGCGTATCTGCGGAAGCTGTTCCATTATGTGCTCGCGCGTTCGTCCAGTTGTATGATCTATCACGGGTGCTCGCCGGTTGCTATTCAGTGTTGATATCCTGGTATCCAAACAATCGTGATATAAATCCAGTCTTTCTGACGGCCGGCGTATCGTCAAGTCCCACAGTCTCACGGTCTGATCCCGCGATGCAGACGCTAGATACCGGCCGTGCGGAGAGAACGCAATCGAAGTGACAGAGGAACTATGACCCTTGAGTACTTGTAGCAGTTGTTGTATCGCTACGTCCCATATTTTGATGTATCCCTCCCCTACCGTAGAAGCTCCCCAGATCTGGTACGAGGAAGCTAGCTGCCTCCCATTCGGCGAGAACGCAGCATCTGTCACTCTCTGCTCAGATTTTAGGACAAGACCATCCGGCGTGGGCTCGGCTTTCCATGCTATATCGTCATGATAGCTTTCAAACCTCTCCAGTGGTTGCCCTGTTGCCACATCCCACATCTGTACAGTGCCATTCACCATGCCAGTGCCCAGCTGCTTACCGCTTGGTGAAAATGTCAACTGAAGACCTTTGAATTTTTGTAACGCCTCTCCCTTCACTATATCCCACAACAGTAAGGTGTTGTCGACTGATTTAGCAACTAGGTTCTTTCCATCTGGTGAAAAAAAGATTGACTCGCCCCACCAACCATGGCCAGGGAGCGTTTGAATTAGTTTCCCTGTCACTATGCCCCACAGCTGTATACTATTTCTCAGTGCAACAGCCAGCTGCTTACCATTTGGGGCATACGATATGGAAAAGATATCTTCGTTTGAGTCTACAAGTGTTTGGTATAATTGTAGCGTCGTCGTTGTAGTGTCCCATAGTTGTACGGTACTGTGAGGCGATGCAGATCGTAGCATATTGCTAGCCCATGCAGATACTACTTGATTGCCGTTAGGCGAGAACGTAACTGATCTAACCACACCATCGTGGACACCTTCGCATGTTTGCAACAGCCGTCCCGACGATGCATCCCATTGCCGCAGAGTCCCATCGTTTGACGCAGATACTAGTTGCATACCGTCTAGCGAGAATGTGACCGAGGTAACTTCATCTCTATGGCCCACAAGCGTTTGTACATGTGCACTCCAGTCTCTTTCTACTTCAGGTGAGTGCCGGATCCATGCTGGAATTTGTGCTCTGAATGTGTCTTTTATCATGCTCATTCGAGGGGCCAAGATTAACGACGAAGAGTATATTTGAAGCGGCGCTATATCTAGTATTAGCCTGTTTACCTGGGTAAAACGCTTCGCGTCGTATAGGAACTCGATGTATCGCGCATTGCCACTGGACTGAGTCATATTGCTTAGCCTCAAATAACATTGGCCTCAGGGTGTTCCTACCTGAACTATCATTTCTGCCGACTCAATGATGGCCAGCGTTTCAAATGATCTACTGGAAAGACCCATTGCCTCTAGCCAATGAAGGAAATGTTTCTCAAGGAACGTGTATAGTGCATTTTGATAGTGACTAGCCTTCTCGCCATGATGTAAGTGGTCGACGTAGTAGTGACAGGCATACTTAAGCTCTGGAGAGAGTCGAGAGTCTATCGTGGTAGAGTCTACTTGATTTCGAAGTATGCCCCCATGTTGCAGTTCACATAAATTTTCTCGAAGCTGAATAGACATAATCCGCATACAGTGAGTTGCCAGCATGTCATTCGTGACTCGCTCATCAATCCAAAAGGGGCAGCGATTACGCTGACTCGTGTCGAGTAGGAAGTCACGGAAGAAGGCGTGAAGTAATCGGATAGGGGAGTCCGTATTTGTTGGGACATTCAACACAGAATGAAGCAAATCCAGTGTACACTTAACGTCTCGTGTGGAGATAGATAAGAGTCTCGCTATTGACTGCATACTAAGCGGGTCTTTGAGAATTACGATTGTACCGACAATTTTTAAAATCGTACAAGCACATTTTCTTGATCTCGGTGGCTTAGATTGATAAGAAATCGATCAAGGACGGGAAGGTACGTCCCTTCAAGTTTGCTTGGGTCGCTTGCAATCTTGTGTTCCAGTACTGCTTCGAGGAGATCTGTTGGGTCACCAAGCCTTCTATCACCGACAAAGCGAATCGCGGTCGCCGCGTAGATAAACAGGGGATTGGCCACTTCTACAAGACTGTCTAAATCTTGTGAGGTAGGCCAATCAAGCGTTAAGCAGGAATCTCTTCGAATCTGTGCCAGCTCGTCGCTTAAGAACGCATGTAAGTCGTGCTTGATATTGGATTCGGCTATATCGTGAAGCGCTATATCCTCGTGAGTATCCTCAGCCATCCTTTGGAAACCAAGGCGTATCGGTAACTCGGGTCGGCTTGTCAGGAAGATCCGTGAGTTCACAGTCGTAATGAATCGGCATTGCGTAAGGATATCGAGGATAGCCTCGATGTCAAATTCTCGCTCACACTCATCTAATGCGTCGATCACGATCACTAGAATAGACTTTTTGATACGTCTATCTTGCAGATCCAAAAGTGGGTTGAAGATCAGCTTGTCAAATTGCTCTCTTAACGTCTTTTCAGGAAGCGCTGGATCCTTTTCCAAGGCCGTCGCTATCAGTGGGACCAATCCTGGTATGTTGCTAATCATTTGCGCTGCAATTGTCGTAAAGAATCTTGAAGCTTTTGCCCGATCGCCTTCGCCGCGCTTGAAGAAGAAACTGGCTGCCAGTTGTTCCCTACTCGCCAGTCGTTCTGATACTGTCCATGAGATTGTAGACTTTCCTGCACCAGCCATGCCTCTTGGGCAGAAGATTCAGATGGGAGCCATAAGATGCATTTCCCATCTGAATCTTCTGCCCATTCCAAAATTTGGCGGAGGAGGTCGGTTCTTGTGTTGGGGTGACATTTGCGTTCGTGCTCATCGACATGGGAGTTAAATACAGTCCAATCCGAATAAAACAGCCTCTTGAGAACAAACGCTTGTCTAGAATCGGGAATGGATGCACTAAATCGACATGACCGATCAGCTACTATACCAGCGTTGTCAAGTTACGACGTACCCTTGGGATTTATTGATTTCTTCTCGTAGCCGTAGGAGTGCATTATCTCTCCCCTCTCCGTAGATAAGTGGCATGTGAATATTGAAGATACCTAGTAGACAGTATGCCTCGTCCTCTTTGCGGGTGGTCGTACGTTTTACAGCCCACGACATTCGCGTGTCAACAGTGAAGTCGGACAAAGGTGAGCCTCGAAGCGCCTGGATAGCAATACCAGTTATCTCGTGGATTTGTTGCTCCATTGATCTCTTGTTACCTAGCCGATTGCCCTCCATAGAGAAAAACTCAACTGAGATAGGAGAAATGAGCTCTTGTAGCGTCCAGCCTCGCGTCCACCATCTGCTATTCCGAAAAGCTGTCTTCCATGTTGAGCGAGATAAGCCATCGTATTTATCTTTTGTGTCCATGGAAACGTCCGACAGATACACGTAGCACTTGACAGCCTCATGATACCAGCGGAACATTGAGTTAACAGCTTCTGTAAGCTCGGCGCTGCTCGACTTATTGATAGAACACGTGTCGACCCAAAAGTATTGTAGACCGTCATTCGCTGCTTGTGTTGCGCAAAACCGGAGTTTTGCGTAGCCAGCCTTATTCTTGCCAGTATTATTTACTGAGTCTTCGAAAGTCACCTCTTCGCCATCAGTACCCCATGTATGTGAGAGTATGGCATATGGAGGAATGTTTTGTATCAAATCTTCGGTCAGCCTTAAGTCGCCATCGTTGTTCTGCTCTAGAAGACGCATGTTGATGCCTAAGATTTTGGAGACGCTAAAGGAAAGCCATTCTGCGAAGTTGCTACAAGCGCAACACGCCTCCGGCTGAACAACAGTCAATACGACTTCGTCCCTACTGTTGTGAAAGGGGAGACGTGGAGAGAATGATTGGGTTTTCAAGATAGGGATGTCATTGATGGGGAAGATGGATCATTTGATTATCTAAGCCAATCCTGTCGCGTGAACTAAGAGGAGGCGTGGCGTGTACCGTACCTGACCTTACACCGCTTACTTGAGTAAAGATACAGTGCGGTGCTGCGGGGATGAGCTCGGGCCAATTCGCACCACTAGAGTAAGGGGAACGGCTTCGGCCGCTTACTCAGACCGATTTTCATGTTGCAAGCTAATGGTAAGGTCATCAATAGAACAGTAATTGTAACTATAACGTAATCCACCGCCTTTTGTTAATCTTGTGCGCCGTACTCCAGGATAAGGAATGGGCGATTGCAACGAGCAATACAATCAAGTGGCACAGGACGTGCGCAGCGAAGTCTATAGTCACCGAAAT
This sequence comes from Trypethelium eluteriae, assembly GCA_021030925.1. Lineage (NCBI taxonomy): Eukaryota > Fungi > Ascomycota > Dothideomycetes > Trypetheliales > Trypetheliaceae > Trypethelium > Trypethelium eluteriae. Next base: position 5,276 of record JAGFMJ010000103.1, on the reverse strand, counting down.
CTTAAGACGGCATTTCTCATGGTTAAGTTGAAGGATCTCCACCGACCTGGTGATCTGCAATTTACCATCGACTCCGATTTTTCGCAGTGTTCGAAATAATTTCCCTTCTTCTGGAAAAGACGGAATCAGTGACTGCAAAAATTAGAAGGGCTACTTGCGTAAATTTTCTAGGCTATCAGTATAGAGAGTTTATCGTTGGACATCGCTGAGACATAGTACATGGTCTTCCTAAGTCCCTACCTTGGACTAGTACGCAACCCCCGGCTACTACTAGCCAGCTCTTGACGGAGCTGCGTGTTCAAACAACTTACGTCATTGGGAACCGTTTCGCCTTCGACACAGCTACCAAGATTTCCGTGGGTTGCCTTCAAAGTATTGCCCACTGAATTGCATGTCCCCGGATCCGTCCCAGTAATGAGGACATGCTTCGATCCTTGGCCCATGAGCTCCTCTACGCCGGATTAGCACCGTACAATGCACCAATCGCCTGGTCAGTCTCAACACCTAACCCCACGCCGAAACTTTTGTTACACGGAAATATAAGAGTTGGGTGGCTCAAAAGGAAAGTGAATAGCGCGTAAAGTCATTCTTCATTCACTCGGTCAGGCCAGATCTCATTCGTCACCTGGACGTCGGTCGTCTTTTCAATCATGAACCAGGACCTGCCCGGACCCGTGAGGTCAGGCTCACGCTGCCATCCGCTTGATGTGGCAGGTGAAGAAGTTGCGTAACCCAAGGCTTGATCCGTCGGGGATATGTCTTCCAGATCGATATCGTCATCTGATGGTACAGGCGACAAGCGGTTATTTGCGGTCACGGTCGTCTGTGTGCCAGTCGCAATATCTTCAAGAATAGATCTTTTGCCGTACTGTCGAGTGGTAGTGCGTTCGCTTACAATGCTGGCAGTCTTTCTCCTTGTAGATTTGGACATCGAGGGTTTGCCATCCCCATATCTTGCTCTCCGCTCTGCAGAAGAGTATGTTGTGCGTACGCGGTCGAAGCAGCACCTGAGAAGTGGCCTTAGAGTTGCTAGCGATGCGGCTGTTATTCCAAGCCCGGCCTCGATCGTGCAGGTGATTGCGACGTTGGCGGCGGCAAAGAAGAAATCATTATCATCAACAAGCCCACCCTCATACTTGAAGCGTACCAATGTAGCAGTGCTACCACTATGTCACACTTTATCAGCGGTGAATAACGGGAATATTCAAGATCGCTTTGCACTTACATTGCTCCAAGCATGAGAATAAAGGCAACGGAGAACTTGGAACGACGATTCATGTTTGCGTTCCACATGATGACTACGGGCAAAGTGGCGAAAGCCCAGTCAACTAACGCTTGAACTGCTACATGAGTATAACCCATTCCGAGTTGGACCGAAGCTGGTTGGCAACGACCGGCTAGCTTATTCTCCAGGATCTTGGTCGGATTCCCACACTGAAAGAGAGCGAAAAAGAAGTACACGATGCCGTAGATCGTGGAGAGGGTCATGAAGGCATAGATGAAAATGGTATGCCATCGGCGAATGACGAGGCGCAAGAGAAAAGTTCCCAAAGAGATCTTAAAAAAGACCATGCTGAGGATATAGAACGACTCAATGAGGAGCACATACTACGGGGGAATTAGCCTGCTCTGAAGCAGTGAGTATTGCCAGCGTACCTTGAGAAGATCTCCGAGGGTGTGCGATTGTTCGGAATCGCTGACGTGGGATCCACCTCCATGGTAGACTTCCACTATCGTGAAGGTGCAATATAGTGTGAACAATAGCTAATCCATGTCAGGAATGTTTTCATTCAAAACGTGGTGCTGTTCTGGCGAGCCGGAGCCTACTTACCAGAGCCATCCCCATCATCCAGTCGTCTAATCCGAACGAGCGCAGCATTATTTGTCTCACCCAAAATCGTAACGACACAGCGAGCCAGGTGAGAGCGAGGAAGCAGATACTAGTTGCCACCATTATTGGGCCATTGGAGGCGACCTCGCTGGAAGGATCGTGTGATGTGGCCGCCATGACTGCTGCATTCCCTAAGAGACTAGGGAAAAAGAGACAAAGACGGACACCGGGAGTTATCACTGAAGCCTCCCGTCGTCGTAATGCTGTAGGTATCACATCCGCAATCGAAAGTTGAATTGAACTTGGCTTTTGGGGTTTGGATTCGGCTGGGAGAGAGGATGCAGAATTCTGACCGAGGTGCTAAGACAGATGCCTGAGAATAGAAAAGCGAGTAAGTGGCAATGACTCTTGAGAAGGCTGCTAGGATGTGGGGATGGCATGGATTACATGTATTAAAACCGGAAATCCACCTTCAGTCTTGATCTGATAGATAAGAGCCCGCAGTGTTTTGGCATTGATCGTTCACCAAGACAGACAATAGTGGAGGGCCAGATGTATCACCGCAAACGCAATGAAGAATGACATGGGATTTCTCCCTGATGTGCCAACGAGGAGCACGTAACCCTAAGTATACAATCAGACGTCCGAGGTTTCTCTGCCTTCCATCGTCCACTGGCCATTGTGGACCCCTGACGACATTGTATGGCTTTCGAGCCTACCACTCCCATCCAGGTACAAGGGCTGTGTACCCGAGAAGAGAGCCGTTACCGTGGTTCACCAGGTTAGCTTACCTCTGACCGTTGGAGAGGATCGCATTCCAATGGCTGTTCTAGATCCAGCAGGGGAACATCTAGGAAATTGGTGGCAAGGGGCGCGTAAGCCGCGCCTGATTTTGCTAGAGAAGCCGGCTTTGTACCTGAAGGCCCGATAGCCTTGCCACAGGCTCAGACACGTCTGTGGTAGGTCGTTTTGAAGCTCGGATTGATCTTCGGGAAGCACCACAAACCCTGTGCTAGATATTGGGACGTCGACCCAGTCGACCCGCGGATACGTTCGACAAGCGAGGTACCTGGTCACCTCGTGTCTAGACTAGGATCAAACCAGTTTACGTCCCCGTCCACGATTAAACTTCAAACCAGAAGTGGGCCTACCTGTTTGACGAGGATAACCCTATGATTCTTTGGAATTGCAAATGTTCCAGCATTCTTTGAATTGTTTCTCAAGACTAGGACCACGAGATATCGTACATGCAATGCAGTGAAAGCTGTATCCGTCTTCCTTCGGCTCTCATCAGCTGTAGCCTCGGCAGTACTAAGAAGCTCCGTGAAGAGAATAGACGGTCGACCAATCGTAGATCGACGACCAGGATAGTAGGCGGGCAGATTGAGAGAAGGCCCAGATTTCTGGGCCAAGTGCTGTGGGCTAGCACCTAGTATGGCACGCTTGGCTAGCCGCGATCCTTCACCCCTGAGTCGCTCACTCCGGAGGACATGCAGGTCTTACCGACCATCTTGGCTTCAAGTGTGAGTGGTGCGTGTACACGGCTGCGGTTTTGTACTGTTAAGAGATTGTACTCTAGATACTGACTCAAGGACATATTCATGCATGGTCCTGCATATCAGCGACATCGAGTGCTCCGGTCGTCCTGATACCCACGGGGTGGACTGTTTCACATGAGAATGATCCACCGCAAGGATACGTGCGGAACTTGGGGATGATGCAGTGGTTCATCGAAGAACACTCACCTTCCTCGTGCGATAGAGTAATTAGGTAGGGGTTGCCTTGCGCGCGGGACTAATGGGCCTAAGTACGGGTAAGGAACTCCCCGATACTTGAGCAGCCACAGACTCTAGGATACGACCTTAGATCAACTCGCCGCGTCCACAACAATCTGGCTACTCGAGACCGTTGACGGCCAAGAAAATAGCTCGTAGGGTTCGGCCTCTATCGGATGGATGAGTACGAAAGATTGGTGAACAAAATTTAACTTCAGAACGAGTGACGCGCACAACCTTTGATGGTCTTTAGTGGTTGGTACAGAAAACGTGGAACGGCAATGATGAATTACGTCGGCGATCTGTCGTGTTGAGTAGGTAAGCAAGATCCCGAGGCAGCAATATGTGGCATCGCTCTTGAGAGCTCCACCTGCTTTCTTTGGTAGCGGTTCATCGCGGTGATTCTCAATCGGGGCAGTACGGCCGACGCGAATCTCGGGGAAAATGGGAAGTCGCGCCTGCGGACCATTTACAGCAATCCTAGGGCGGACTTTAATGCCCGATGCACAACCACCAACGTTGAGGATTGTGAATCAGGTCGAATCTGAGTTGTTGTTTCGAATGAGTCCGGACTGCACGTCACCGAAGGAGGCGTTCGCAGTGCTGCACCCCGCACTGCATAATTTCCACACCCACAATGCCCCCTTCCACACGTCGAAGCGCGCAACCAACGCCGATACCTCAGTCGATACCATCGTCTGACTTCGAACTCCCAAGCGACGAAGATGTATTGGTAGCCGAGGCTGCACAGCGGGCAGCACGCGTGGAGCTGGAGGAAGACGAGGAGGAGACCGGCGAAGACGCTGTTGGGGAGGACATAGAAGCCGAGGAAGAGGAAGACGACGAAGACGGAGACCCAGGTACAGTTTCAACTGATTTCTGCTACACCGTGCCGTTGCTTTCGCGTGTGCTCTCCTTCGCGCTACACTCGTGTGCTTCGTACCTCCCCAATACAGAAGTTCATAACCGATGCCTTTTACCGGCACCTCGTGATCTCGACCTCACTGGTTTATGTCTGTTTCTTCAGGAAGGAATCCTGTCATTTCCACGTGGACGAGGGAGATGCGCCACGAGTCCAAGCAGGAGTCGTTTCACTATCTCAGTCCTTCTTACAGGCGGATAGAGCTTCTCCATCAGGCTAGTCTGCACTTTCGGCCTCTTCCGGCAAACCTACTTACCATTATCCATCTCTCCCACGAAATGTCGTTCATGCTTTCGTATTAACTCACTGCGCACGGGGTTTACATAGCTTGCAAAGCACTTTCGTTCCGGAAGAATCGCTCTTCGGGCGTAGTTGCTTCCGTCCGTAATCACTCCTGCAGTGCGATGAACCTTATTTCACTGGAAACAGTCATCAGGGATCACTATCTCCTGATCTTGGATCATAGCAAGCTTCAGGACCACGCAATTGCTCTGACCCCATAAGCCGAACCATAACGACTGTTGTTATGCATATGCCAAGCTCAATCCCGAGTCCATCATGCTCTGTCTCAGTCATTCAGCCGGCCCAATGCCACCTCTTCTTATCATTAGAGCCGGGAGAAAACAACGGTGTAGCACATGAACATTACTGATATGATCCAAAACACTCACAAACCCCCGCGTAGCCTCCCTCTTCAAAGACCCATAATGAACAAAGCTTACTAACCAACCCAACCCATCTCACAGAC
>JAGFMJ010000102.1:0-72563 GCA_021030925.1 Trypethelium eluteriae | reverse complement strand
GGGCAGGAGGGGGAGGTTGTGAACGGGGTGGGAAAGAGTGGGATTTTAATGGGAGGGATGCCTGAGAGGATGGTGTCGTTGGTATAATTTTATGGATGAGTTGATTGATGGAGTGAACTTGACGGCGGATTTGGCAGGGACATATTGACGGCCGCTTTTGAAGAGAAGCCCTTTCTTTCATGATGGAGGCTCCCGTGTTTTATTATGCAATTTCTCTTTTGCCTTCTTGGTTGTCTTATTCGTCTCTTTCTTTCTTCTCATCAGGACGATCCGATCGTTTGCTGGCAATCGAGACCGAGGTCCTTTGACTTCATTATTCACGTCCCACGGTATAGTACGGACGCTGGAAAATAGGATCAGTACAGCTCGTACCCGGCAGGATGGAGACATTGGACGACATGGGACGACACAGGATGGGATAGGATGGGATAGGATGGGACTACAGGGTCAAAAGTTCGGTACTCTATAATTTTTTTTGCAATGTTTTCGATGGTAGCGAGGTGGTTCTTCAATAGCATTGAAACTACGGCTACTTTCCTTCCCTAAGTCTTAACGCGACCTTACTTAGCCTGTAACTTCTTACGCTGTCTCTGGAGCACAGAATCGTCGTGCATTAAGCTGGACTTACAGATCCAGAAGGGCCTGCAGGTAATATCCCGTTAGTCCTACCGAGCCAGAGCTCTCACTCCATGAATTACCATGGGTACTGCACTCCCACGATCGCCTGTGTAAAATTGGCTCTACAGACCACATGTAAATCACCCTCAGCTCTCTGCAAGCCATCCACGTAGCCAGCTTAAGGCATCTCTTCAAGCTTGTCCCTCTCCCTTCCTCCTCTCCGAGCTATGCCGGCCTCTCTCTACACTGTTCCGCTCTTCCAGCCGTATATGACATTTCTCCCTCCACCTCTCCAAACGCTTTCTTTCCTTCCCTTCCTCAATCTCAATCCCACACCACTCTCCCTCCTCATCCAGTACGCCGTGCAAGATCTCGAGCACTTTATCGTAGCGCTTGAAGAAATACAATTCCGCTACTGCAGCCGAAAGAGCTTCCAATTCGCGTTTCTTCTCTTGTCTGGTCTTCGGCTTCCCCTCGTTGTTGCTGCCGGTTGAGGAGGAGAGAGGGAGCGATTTGTAGAGCTGCGATGCCAGACGTTAGCGTGTGGAATTTGTGGAGAATTGTTCCACGCCAGTACAAGAACTGATGTTCTGATCCGTCGTCTCTCATGACATTGCTCTCAGAAAATGAGCGCGTCTTACCTCTCCGTTCTCAACTTTGGGCCGATAGGATGCCTTCACAGCCTGGAAGTCGGCCTCGGATTGGTAGTCCCGGGGATAGCCGCGATTAGTGGGAAGAGAATCATTCCTGGAGGCTTGGCTTGTGGGCTCCTCAGGATCTGAGTCGAGACTTAAGGTGAGGAGGGGGTCTTCCATGTAGGAGATGAAGGGTGCATTGCTCGCGTCTTTGAAGATGCGATGTAGGTGAGTTCTAAGTATTGTAATTACTCAAATGTCATGGCGATCTTATGTGTTGTTTACGAGTACAGCTTGTTCTCGCTGGAATGATTCCATGGGGCTTAGTGAGAAGAGTCGAAGTCATTGCGAACTAAATGTTGATACAAATCAACTAAGATGATAGCCTAGTTCTCCCAAGCACCACTGCTGCCACCTGCCACTGAATCCTCCCATCAGACCTCGTGGTTGCCAATAGTCAATGAAATAGTTACAGTCTCAAGCCAGTACTGGTAGCCTTTTGCCCTTCTATCCTCGCTTCAGATTCCCCATTCGAACTTCTATTAATTTAGTCGAATGGGTTGGTGCGAGTACCCCACCAGGTGAGGAACACCGAAAGACCTACAGTCTCAGCGACGCGGGCCAAGACGGTCACAGCAACTTGATCGAGTGGGCGCTTCTCGGTAGCGAGTTGCGAGATGAACTAGCCACTGGATTAGAACCATGGATACTGACATGTAGCAGCTCGTTGACATACCGAGGGAGCAGCACTGGCCAAGAAAACCAAGCTACCCAGATATGCGGCACCCTTGTACGTCAAGGTACCCGTTGCATTGATGAGCGCGCCAACGGCATAGGTTTGGACGCCAGAACCAACAAGGGAGGAACCCCAGGCAGAGGCGGCCGACGCAGCCTCCTTTGACTTGAAAAACTCCTCCTTGGAGTTGGCACGCTGGGCCTCGCGGTAGGTCTCGCCGAAGACTGGACCAAGTATCGCAAGCGAAATGGCGTGGTTGTAGACAGTGCCAAGGGCGATAGCCGAAGGCTTGACAGGAGGGAGATCTGCGAAAATAGATGTCAATTGAATATCTCTCGAAGAATTAAGAGCCATGCAAGAAGATAGCAAGCAGCGATTGATAAAATTGAGTTTGATGCAGAGTACGCAGATGAAAATTCTCTCGGCAATCTGGTGTAGACGCTTCGACCCCATTCCCGGGAAGCTTCAACAAGCTATGGTGCAAACAAGCGAGACTCACAGCTAAGAGTGGCCATTATCGTGGTTCTGAGATGGAAAGCTAGATTGCGAATCAAGTAGATCGAGAATGCAGTTGATCAAGAGTCGATGGTAGATGTAGGAGAAAGCGAGGAGCAGGGAGTGCGGGATGTTTTGAGCTCCGTTGCTATGCGTCTTAGGCTGTGACGTGATATTCTCATTGCACATGACGCCGGCTCTTCCAAGGCAGCGCCATCGACGAGATCGAGAACAGCCACACCGCACCGGAATCTACCCCTAGACTTTCCTATTAGCTTACTAGCCAACCAAACTAGCTGCTTTATCACGTACCCCCGGACGAAGCACTGTCTTCGAGTTTGAATAATTACGATGTGCATCCAGCTTTGTACAGGTACTTTCAGAAATGACGTCACTGAGCCATGCACTTAATTAAGGTATGTACAATGCACGGAGGCCAGAGGCGACAGAGATCAACCATTCACAAATGTCTGAGAGCATATCCCAAATCGATGGTACGCTTTTATTCAGGACAATTATTGGCCGAGGAGATAGAGCTGAGCACTCTCGCATTCGGTCTCCTTTGGACTCCAAAACAGATTCGCAACGAAGTATTATAAACGTTCTCTGAAATCAATCAATTTGTTTTCAAGAACAGATTCAAAGTATACATGCTTTTTCAACAATTGGCGAGAGAGCGCGGATTCTGAAAAGTGTCAGCCTGCGCCCTGATCCGTTTTCCCACTGATTACAGTAGTAGATGGATAGTTCATCTTTGTAGTAAATGAGACGACACATTATGGAGCCTTGCAACACTGGCCTAAGCCTGAAGTATTTTCATCTCATGATATTCTTAAAGGCGCAACGGCTTTCATTCCCCTTTTCCTGCGGACAAGAAAGACGCCAATCAGGGTTGAAAAAAAGAACTCTACAAATACTGCACGCGTGAGAAGTGTTTTCGATCTCACATGTTTGCAACGTAAAGTCTGTTCTTGTCTTTTGAGCACCTCCATGCTGTGATGAGAAGCGGCAAATAGACCATGGATCGTGTTGTCGCGAATATCTACTAATTGTTAAACAGACGGCATCCTTCCGTATACCTCTCTTTTTCCAGCATCATCGAAATGATGACCGCTCTTTCAATCTCGCCGGCAATTTTAATCGCTGTGTAGCCCCGTCTTTGTTTAATGAGCACGTGTAGGAGCCGTACCTTCATCACTTTTAGGATAGTATCTACTCCTTCCGCTCAGTTAGCGAGCTGATCGAGCAGGCTTTTATATCGTCGCAGCGGATGGGCGTTGATAGTTTCGTCTACGCTTGGCAAGCCTCTAAAAGGAAGACTCCCCACAAATCCTGCTAATTCTGACATTTTCCCTCGATACGAGATCTTCATTGCGACTGTGGACTCTGAACAAGGTCACTATCCGACGACGGCGTTTCATACTCAGACATCGACTGGCTGTGGAGTGGTCGCATTATTGTATTGGTTACATCCAAGTCTGCAGGCCGCTTCTTTGCGGCACGTTTTTGCAAGAGGCACGTTGTGTAGGAGGCACGTTGTATAGGATGGCTTTTGGCACATGGATCGCGATGCAGGACCTTTGAGGATGACGCTACTAGTGGCTTTAGTAGACGGTTTGATAAACGCTAAGGGTATTAGTTGTGCGATCCACGCTTGCAGGATTTACCGTCGGTAGGAGATTCACAAACATTGACAAGCCACCCAAGCACAGCCAAAGATGTATCTGATAGCTGAACGGCTTCCTCACATATTGATGCCATGGAATCTGGGAAGAGTCTTGGGTTTCAAGATATTTACATGCAGTAGACGGCGTTTGTTGTGATTTATTTATCCCACCTCCGTCAAATGGCCGAAGATCTCCCGGCACATTCATCTTCATGAGGCTGACACGCTGATTCCTTTTTTGGGCTCTCGCCTTTTGGTCTGGCACTATCCCTTCTCAGCGCTCCAATCAGTCTATGACATATCAATTCTACGCGATGAATGATGAATTCTATTTGAGCAACTTCGGCCGTCTCCGATTCTGTGAAGTGCATTTGTAGCTTCTGCCGCCTGCCTGCAAGGCTTAATTGAAGTTAAGCCTCTCCATCCCTAGCCTCACCACTCTTCTGTCAATTTCATGAACCCTTAGTGCCCTTCTATCTTTGGAACAACCAGTTCTGTTCGTGTACACTTTCAGCCATCGACGACTTCCTGATTGCTTTTATCCTGAAACTCAAGAAGTTCTGCTTTTTCTATGCATCTCTTGAGCGCCGAGACCCTTGTATCAAGGGCATTTAGAGTATTGGCGAGGTTGAGGGGTCCATATATGCGATCTTGTTGCATACTCGGGGTAAACATGATGTATTTTTCAGGAGATTCAATGTGGTAACTGACCAAAAAAGGGTAGCTACAAGAAAGATAAGGCTGCTTATGGCAGGGCAAGGGATAATGGCTTCATATGGAATGACGCTTGTTGCACTGTACCATCCCACTACCGGTGATAATGCTCTACGATAAGGCCGGTATGTGCCGCTGAAAGTAACGGGAGTCATCATTTGGCTTTAATGACTAAATTTAGTTAGATGTATTCTCAATTCCTATTCAGTCATTTTGTTCTTAGGACCCATGCTCTATTGATGCCTTGCCCTTGAAAGAGGCTTGAATCAGGCCTCATCCAAGCCGTAGCTCAGCCCATCGAAAGCTGGGCTGAGTCACCGTGATATGCTGGACTTAAAATCGGACTCGCGTAGATCTCGGAGATCGGAGGAGATGAGCTGTCTACTTGTGCCAAAGAGGAATCGGAGACAATGCGGATCCAATTCTACCCTCTCCAGCTACTGAAACCATAAATATCTCAAGACTTTGTTTGCACTCTCCCTTTGGTGAGCCTTTTCATAAGTCTCAATATGACGATCTGCGATTTTTGCTTCAAGAAAATTTTCGATGGTGTTGAGATCGTCGACTCGGACGAACTCCACCATCACCATCAGGATAGTTCCTCCTGGAAGGAATCATTCGAATCGGGATGCGATATTTGTACCGTGCTGTTACTGCGCGTGAAAGATTTTCGTGCCCAGGCAACGCAGGACGCGGCGAGATCGCAACCGCATGAAGCGAGTCCCTTAGTTGTGCTAGAGCAGGACTTGCGTTGGCCAATATACCAGTTTAGAGTAGATAAATTGGGCATAGAAGGTCACTTCAATTTGAGATTTGATCCATCAAAGGACTTACTTGATGAGATCGGCGACAGTGATTCTAGTGCCTTGCTTCAACAAGGGTTCAAAATATACAGCATTGAGAGTATCATCCCTCCTCTCCTTCCAAAGCAAGTGGCTGAGATTAGTTACAGATAAGAGTGGTAGCCCAGCAGCACCTAAGCTTCACAATCGCACGGACATGGTGCGCGGTAGTGACACCTTCGCTCAAGTTCAGACATGGATTGAAGACTGCAATAGTCCGAACCATCCCTTCTGCAATGAAATAGTCACCGTGGAAGGCACGGGACTGGGCAGATCTGAATCAAAATTCGTGCCAACGAGATTGCTTCGTGTGGATAGCGAAAGCGGTCCTACTGTACGGCTTATTGAAACGGAGACAGAAAGATTTCAAGGGCACTACACAACGCTAAGGTATCCTTCCATGTTGCCTAAGCTAGATGCAATGCTGATTATTTAAAGTCACTGCTGGGGATCATTGCACTTCATAACTCTAAGAAGTCACAATTACAAGGAAATGCTTAAAGATATCCCATTCGCAGATTTCCCAATTTCCTTTCAACAAGCCATTAAGGTAACCCTTTCGCTCGGCATCCGACACCTCTGGATCGACAGCCTCTGCATTATTCAAGGAGATGGCGAGGATTGGATCAGGGAGGGTCTCCGAATGGACGAGGTTTACCAAAACTCGTACTGCAACATTGCTGCCGTCAACGCTCGAGATGCTTCACAAGGCCTCTTCCGAGATCGGAAGCCCACAAGACTTGCGCCAAGTATCGTTCATGCGTCATGGGGAGGAAACAGTCAAAGGTATAAAGTCGTACAAGATCAATTTTGGAAGAATGAGCTTTTAGCGGAGCCACTTTACCGCCGCGCATGGGTCTTTCAAGAGCGTATGTTGGCCCCGAGAATCCTACACTTTGGGGGCCGGCAGGTCTTTTGGCAATGTAAGAGTTTGACAGCGTGCGAAACCCTGCCCGACGGCCTTCCGCGAGTCATCAACCATGTTCCGAAAGAAGAGCGTCGATGGCGGAAATTGTTACAGACCATCTCCGCTGGCGATATGAAAGAACATGACAAAGCTGAACTTCGAATCATCTGGCGCATAGCTGTTGAAAGCTACACAAGCTGCAATCTTACGAAGAAGACCGACAAATTGATTGCTATTGCTGGTATCGGGAAGCAAATCGGCAGAGCGCTGAACGAGAAGTACATTGCTGGCTTGTGGGCGAACGATCTCGTGACTCAACTCGGCTGGTATGTCAAAGACTCGGCGACCGTTGACGGTCAGCCTTCAATTCGACAGCAAGCTGGCAACTTCCAGGTGCCGCCACACCTATGGTATCGAGCGCCGTCTTGGGCTTGGCCTTCCGTGGATGGCGTGGTGCAAGTCCCCATGCAGGTTCACCAAAGCCCTGGCTACCATCTTTCGATTCTGGGGGAGCCTCGTGTCGAGCTTCAAAAAGCTGACGATGAGTTCGGTCAGATCTCTCGAGGATCATTGCATGTGCAAGGCCCGTTGTACTCGTTGGAATTCAAGGCACTCAGCCCAGAGCATAGCGAGTTCTTGTGGAGATTCCCCCCAGATGACCAACGCGGCTCCTCCCGTGGAAGCGATTCTGGCTTGATGCGACTACGCCCAGACGATCGTACGAGTCTCTTGCTCAGAGACGATGGCGATGGCTTCCATAGCCTTAGATGTTGGATTCTGATGCTTTCGTACACATTGACCAACTCAGACTCTCTCAACTCGGGAGCAGTATCCTGCTCAGGCCGGGCACTTGCTCTGCGAAAAACGATCAGAAATGGCATCTTCGCTCGCATCGGCTTTATTGAATTTTACGAGCTTTCTGAAATTCAGTGGAAGATGGTCGAGAGTGCGAAGGTCTGTTCAACATCGGATATAGGCACGGAAGCATACGAAAATGCTTGCGGCCATACGTTGACATTGGTCTGACTGCACAGCTGCTGTGCTGTTAAGGGGAGGAATGAGGGGCAGGTACACGTGACCAGTCCAGGACCACAGGTAAGGTTACCTACCTAGGTAGGAGGTAGGTACCTGGCCTGGTACCTAAGCTAAGGTACCACTTCTTCACCTTCACTATAGGTAACTTCTTTGGATATTAGATGAATAATGAACACTTTGCGACTACACTTTTGTCTCGCTTTGGGCCCTCCAACATGCGCTCCTTCTTCCCAGGCAAGCATTATTCTCCGCTTCTCTGAGTATGCTCACTATCTCCGTATTGGAATTGCTGTCGGAAGCTATTTCTGACGGTAGCCAAACACCTGCACTTCCGCCTCTAAGGAGGACATTAGCACCTGCGTCCAGGAGCTTGTTTATGAGGAGGGAATTGTCTTGCCCACATGATTGTCTGAAAAGCTTCTGCAGGCGGTCTTTGGAGAGGCAAACGTCTGGATCGTGCATGAAGAGCCGCGTCGCTATTCTCCGTCTCTTTGCCTCAAAGGCTGGATCGATCACTGTATCTAAGACCGAGTTGCCATGATCGTCCTTCGGTCCCAAGGTGTCGCTATGCTGAAGCAGCAAATCAACCATCTCCTCAAAACTATCATCGAGATCATATGCTCCAAGTCTATGGATGAGCAGGTGAAGCGCCGTGCACCCGGCTACATCGACGGCATCCACATCGATCCGGCCGTCTTCGAGTAGCTGTGCCACCATTCGTGGCTTGCTCATAATAATTGCGCAGTGAAGCGCGGTGCAGCCCAAAGGATCTGCTTCCTGAATGGCTTGGTCGGACATTTTCGCAGTACCATCGGCGAAAGAATCGGCCTCTTGCATTACCAGTTGCCAAACCGCAGGATTCGATTTCTTGTTTTCAAAGCCTTTAAAAGTGTCGCGCTCCTCAGCTCCTGAGCCTGTACCTCCAGATCGCGCTATAGCAGTCACGTCTTCATGCTGCTCCAGTAACATCGCGTAATCAGCTGGTGTGCGACCACAAACGTCCCTTGCTGTTCGACTTGCTCCAGCTTCGGTCAATATTCGAACCTTCTCGAGGTTGCCGTATGCGCAGGCCATATGAAGCCCTGTACGGCCGTCCTTGTCCTGCCTATCCAAAGACATGGCTGTCTGGACAAGACGTCTCACTATTTCGTCGGCTTCTGCATCGTCTTGCTTTGCTGCGTAATGTAAGAGTGTGCAACTTGTTGCATCTACTGCATCAATGTTCGCGCCATACTGGAGCATTTTCTTGAAGATTCCGACTTTCTGGCTATGACCGTCGCCATCGACTCTTACTTTAAAGGCCTCTGCGGTCGATTCGATCAGGTACATCAAGGCAGTCCTCTTGTTGGCTGAGTCGCCTAGATCTACTAGGCGTGGGAAGTCTCTATGATTGGCGAGCCACTGTGCACACACAACGTTTCCGCTTTCCATCGCTACGTGCAACGCCGTCTTTCCCGATGCATCTTGGATACTGACATCCAGATCCGACCTATTGACGAAACTCTTCCACACGTCAGACTTCTGCTGGGATATTGCAAGCATGAATGCAGTTTGCGCGGAGAAATGAGAGTATGTCTTGTTCAAAAAAGCAGGCTCAGTCTTCGCTAGTATACAGTCTACAATCCCACAGTGCTTGCGCTGTACTGCTTGCCATAGCGCAGTAGCGCCTTGGTTGCATGTGATAGTAGCATCCGCACCAGCGTTGAGGAGGTCTCGGACGAGATCAATGTGACCTCTCATGCAGGCGATCATGATGGGTGTGCGGCCAGTGACTATGTCCTTCGCATTTATGTCCACACCGTAGTCTCGCTCCCGCAACAATCGGAGTTGCTCGAGCAAACCAAACCAAGCGCAGAGATGTATTCCCGTTGACAAGGACCATGGCTCGAAATCCAGAGGAAAACTGCCAACAAGAGGGGCCATTTGGATCAATATCGACGGTGACACCCATAATTCTTGGAGGAATCGAAGCGCAGCATCCTGGGCCTTTTTAGAGATCGACTTCAAAAGATGGTGGCCCCAGCATTGCATCGCGTACCTCAAGAACGGACGACGTACGAAGGCCTCTGCATTGTTGTGCGGCGTGCCTCTCAAGCTGCTTAAGAACTCACTGGACTCCATGAGGCTCGTCAGACAGAGATGGGCCATGTCAAGGTTGACTTCTCGGAATTTCTCCTCGCAATCTTCGTACAAGAAGATCTTAACGGTATCGTGGAAAGGACGGATTTCCATGCTTCTTTCTCCGGAAATCGTGAGGAGATCGCCTGTTACGCGAAGGAGCTTGTCAGGTGTAAAATCCGGGCTCTCCTTACCCTGGCTGAGGTAGAGCTGCTCAAGTGCGCCTGCGAGATCGTCGAAAGTTAGATTCCTTTCAGCCTCATAAGATGCGGTTCGAACAAGCGCCAATGCGCATAGGCCTAGGTACCGATCGCCCTTATCCTCCTGCTCTAGAACCTTCTCGAGGAGACCACCAAAGTAGTCTGCCTCCGTCTGCGGCAAATGATCGAGCTTGTCTAAGATCTCCTCGAACGATTGGTTGTGACTGAGGTACTCGATGTAGATTTTGGCTACAATGGGAAGCCCCGAAGCCCGGGCCGCAATGGTATTTTCCATTCTGCGAATTACCTGCTGGGCGTTGTTGAGCTTCTTCTTCAAGAGGGGACTGCGGTCTATCTCGCGCTTGAGCTTTTGTTGGATATAGCCAAGCAGATTACTCTCGGTCGTCTTGAGCGGCATCTCTACGGCAGTATACGGCTCTTCCATCTTATGTCCCCTGTCAAATGTGATGCGTTAGTAACCGTCATTTAATTAGAAGTCGCAGCAGGCTACCAGGCCACCTTAATCGACACACAGTACTCTCGGACGACTTACTCATCGAGACAATGATAGCCATGGTCGATGCAGAGTTGACAAAGATGGTAGTCTCCCTCGTTACATACAGCGCACCGCCAATAGAGCACGACACTGCTTCTTGCACATTCACTTCGGCTGCATCTGATGTTGATAACATTGCCGGGTTTTGCGGAGGATTGTGTGATTAGGATACTAACACGAGCGCTGGATAGCTTGAGTAGCTCGTCCGCAACTGAGCCCTGAAAAGACTCAGGGCATTGCTCTACTCCATCTACCACGAAAAAGACTCCCTTGAAACCGGCGATTTCCTCGAGAATATAAGATCTTATCGCTGGCAGGGACGAGTCGATGGTGCCACTCGCACTAGCCCTAAGCTTCTCAAGAACACTGGAGGAGAGACCTTGTTGGAGCTTCGACTCGATGAGCTGTCGGAGAATAGTCCGCAACAAGGTGTCGACTGGTCTAGGCTCATTGTGAAGGAGGCGACGTTGCTCGCTCACAGCTTCTCCAGGCGCAAGAAAGAGGACGATAACAGCACGGTCAGTTCTCAGAAATCTCTCTTGCAGGTGTCTTGCGATGGCGGCGGCGAACATGGTCTGGATTTTCGATCAGCCTGATCCAGACATAAGGGACTGTTTAATGCAGAACCTTGCCACATCCACGGTCTCCATACAAGCAAAGCTGCCATGATTTGCCCTGAAGCCAGTTCATGTATTGTTCAGAGTCAAGGAACCATGATCGCATCTCAATATATCCCTTCAATTGCTTCTTCTGTGTCTGCTTGAAATCGAAGGGTGAAAGCTCATGCAGAAAAGCATCTTGCTGCTCGCCATTGAGTCGCAGATGCTTCGATTTCCTAATGGGCCGGAAGGATCTCGAAGGTGCAAACTCGTCTGTATGGTCGTCGACAATATTTTTGGACTCGAATTGCTGCTGCTGCTGGGAAATGAGCTGGACGATTTCTAGCATTCGCGGTAACTGTTCAGCCTTGTCCCTATTCTTAAGTTCCGGGACTGCTTTCAGAATCAGGCTGCGCAATCTGCCAGCGGTGTTGGGCTCTTCTGCCATGGCGGAGTTGAGTTAACAGTACTGCGGATATCATCTAGAGAAGGTCAAAACCGCCAGTCCACTGCGTTATAGAGTTATCAAAGCAGATGTTCGCCGAAGCTAGCCTTGGCGAGCCTCAGCTGGGGCCAGGTTGCAGTAACTCCGCAGTACGCGATAATTTACGGTGGAGATGCAGCCTGCCTGCTATTCCCGCAACGATCAGCCCTGCCTGCAGATGGTAATTGACCAGTAATTTAACGTCGAAGTGGCACAACGGACCCGTTCCGTCAACAGCAACCCCTGAAAAGGCTCCGCTCAATAAAACCCACCTAGGTAATAGGCAACCACCGCAACGTTCACATCTCAATGTAGTACTCGGCTGTTTAATCTGATCCACATCTATCGATCGCCTGGCGTTGCCTTTATGCCTTATTCACCGGTCGCAATCACGGAGCTGAACACTATATATACGAAATCTCTTCGCGCAAGACTACGAGCCATTTGCACCCCAACGCATCTCTGTTTTTGCGCGCATTCATTATGCTTTGGAGTACGGCGTTGTCTATGGTCCTCCTTGGATGCTCAGCGGTGATTGGTGGCGACGATGTTGCATCGCAAACGGTCGATCTGAATGGTACTCCTCCTAGTCCGCAGCCTACAATATGCGGCGATATCGTCTCCGATAACATATATCAAGGTCAGTCGCTTGTGAAAGTACGAGGTTACTGTCTAAACAAGCGATAGATCAATACTGGTTCTTTGCTTCCGACGTTATTGCTTGTCTGATCAGCGTCCCATTTCATCCCGAAGTCGCGAGCAGGTTCATAACTTACTTCAACGAAACGATGCAATTCCAGAGTACGTTGACCTATCTCAAAAATCCGCCATCGACGTATCAACAGCCGGCTTTGGATTTCGAAGCGCGACTGCAAAAAATTCAGGACCGAGTCAATGCTGGCTTCTACCAGAATCAGTATGCTTTTGAAGCCGATCTCCAGGCGTTGAGTCAAGCTACACATGACTCCCATGCTGTCCTATATGCTGGAGCACTTAACCAGTTCACCTTCGCAAGGCCAGTGATTAAGTCGATTGGCTGACACAGGAGGCTGACAGATTATTTACAGCCCCTTTGCTCTAGTCACAGTATCACCGGACGGCAAACAAGTGCCTGAAATTTATTTCCACGGTAAGTGAAGTATCCCAATCAATATTGTAATATCCATTGATATTGGCATAGATGACCTCTTGGCATGTAACGGACAGCACCCAAACTGTACAGTTTCTGCAGTTGAAAGCATCAACAACGTCCCTGTGGTCGACTATTTGACTAGTTTCGCACAGAAAAATTCAATCGGCATGGTCGAGCCGCATGCAGATTGGAACAATCTTATGGAAAGTCCAGCTCAAGATATTATAGGTAGCGCCAATGCCTTCTCGGGTGGCGCCAACTTTTACGACGGCGATGCCATTAATGTTACCTGGAAGAACAGTACCGAGCAAGGCTTCTACTGGCTTGCACTGTACAACAGCCCAGGCTTCACCGGACCGCTGACTACTGGCGGCGACTTCTATAACTACTTTGTCCTTGGCAATCCTCCGGCAAATTATGACGAGGAACTCCAGAAGTACTATTCTTCGTTACCTCCAGACAACTCGACCGGCATTGACACGGACACCGCACCACTCCTGTCATGGAACTCTGTCTCCCCTGCATACCCAAACAATACTCTAACACGTCAACAATATCTGGGCTCTGATAGTTCAGGAATCATAACGAGCTACTATCTCGAGGATATTGAGACAGCGGTGTTGAGTATTCCATCATTCACGGAATATGGCAAAGGCATCGACACTTTTAGCAGCTCTGTGTCTGACTTCACCGATGCGGCTAGTAAGAATAATGCGATCAAGATCATCATCGACTTGCAACAAAACACCGGCGGCCAAGCATCACTTGCGTTTGATACCTTTCGGCAATTCTTTCCTCATAAACTCCCATATGCAGGAAGTCGCATGCGATCGCACGAAATGGCAAATATAATTGGAAACACCTTCACAGCATATTTTCAAAGTCTAGACAGTGGAGATGAGGCTCAAGCATACTTTAACGCTCTTTATGAGGAATGGGTCGTTACTCCGCGACTCAACGCGGAGACTGGCCAGAACTTCAGCTCGTGGGCTGAATTCTACGGTCCGCAGCACTTCAATGGAGACTACTTCTCACTGACGCAGCAGTACAATTTATCTAGCCAGCTTTTTGACGAGTCCGACCTGGACATCGATTTTCCAGACTGCTACTTCGACAATAGTTGCGACGATTCGACCCTGTGGCAGGGGAAAGACATAATTTTGCTGACTGATGGCCTTTGTACATCAGCATGCACGCTTTTTGTGGAGATGATGACACAGGATGCTGGAGCGCAAACGGTTGTGGTTGGCGGGCGACCAGAACCAGGACCTATGCAGGCTGCAAGCGGATCTCGTGGTGCCACGTCGTACAGTAGCGATGAACTAGATGGCGACTTTGCTACAACAGTCGAAAAAAATGCCACTGCTGGGGACCAGCTACCCCAAGTACGGGATCCTGGCATGGTCATCACTTATTTCGGTTTCACCTTGAGAGATCAGGTTCGACCAAACGCCACTACCCCAAATCAGTTCCTTTATCTTCCAGCGGACTGTCGCATTTATTGGACCTTTGCCAATATCAATGATTACGGTCGGCTCTGGCGAGATGTCTGGAATGCTAGATACAACGACACTTCAATCTGCGTGCCTGGCTCAACAGGTGTCACCGCGCCCGCTAAGAACACGGCAAACGTCCGACAAAAGCGATCGACCCCAGCTAGCGATGTCAGCGTGGGAGAGTACATCGAGGATGGGCTTTCGCTATCTAGCTGGAAGGATCATCTCGGTGTTCCTGATGAGGATATCACTAGCAAATACAACAAGCCACTCACGCTCTGCGGAAATGGCAAAGGTGGGCCCGAGCAACGCTTGTGCAGCAACGGCGCCATCTGTAAAAAAGTGGACTTCCCTTGCCGGAACACATCATGCAGAAGACAATGCACTACGACGAACGGAAACATCGAGGACTTCGTTTGTCTCCAGTCATGCTTACCTACTAGTAACACCGGTGGGAACTGCAAGAATAACGAGCAGTGTCAGGGCTTTACATCTACAGGATCGAAGCTTAACTCTGGAGGCAATCTGCGAGATCCGTCGCATAGTTATGAAGTGAAGTTAGGGTACTGCTACCCCTCACCGGCCACCGACTATCAATGCTCGTATCTGAAGCAGCAGCAGTCTCATCTGCAGGACGCTCTCAACGCTGGTGTAAGCAAAAGGTAGTTTACGACGGCTATTGAGGCTCTAAAAGTTTTGGAAGCATCTTGGCGCGGTAATGTAATCTTGTCGCGTAGCTTTCGGTAATGGCATGAACGGAACGATCGGGAAGGTAATTCATGTTGGTAATACCCTTTTGTATTGTATCTAATGCCAAATATTTCCTAACGGGCTCATGTCGAGCGCTCACTAAATGCTCTCAAGAAATGCAAGATGTTTTGGTGTCGGCTTCTAAGTCTACTCAGAACTGCATTTTGCCGTTCAAAACGGGTTGACTTGCTCCTTCCAATGCCCATGTTCCATCCAACCGTCTTCCTTCATTTGTCCCTTTATTAACTCCATCCATTCACGCATTTCTGGAATTAAAGGTACTGTGAAAGGTATTTTCATGGCTTCCGAAAAGACACTAATAAAATTTAATTGGTAGATAGCTGCGGTCGGGTAAATCTACGTCCAGATCTTGACTTCTTAAAAGTAGAAGTCACAACAGAATGGATAGAATGGGAATAGAGTTTGATTCTATTCTAATAATAGAGTGAGAGTCTAGTGAGTTTGGAAACCTCTACTTTAGAATATTTAATATTTTTTTTTTTTTTTTTAATAAAGTGGATTAGATATATTTAATCTACATATTAAAAAAAAGTAAATTCTGGATATTACTTATATATATCTCTCTAGATTCTGCTTGACATATATATTAGTTTATGCAGCTATATTTCCGATCTCTGAAGAAGTTTCTGGACAATCTCATCGAAGATGACAATACTACAAGAAGTAGCTCTATAAATTGAAGCCGTTTCAGCTACTTATCTTTTGATGTTCGAGCTTCAGTTTGAGGCTTTTTTGACGCTGCTAAGTGAGCGAGCTTCTTCTAAGTCTGACGTTTTTTCCAGCTCCGGAAATGGAGGCTCTTGGAATGCTTGGCTAACCGACGACATAAGGAGTAGAGATGAGTGATAAGAAGCGGAATATTGTCTAGATAGCTAAGAAAGGTTCGTTGAGTACTTGCATATCTTTTCAGCACGCTCTACGCAGTTGTAGACTTTCGATGCTCGAATGCAAAATACACAGCAAGTAGTACACCGCAACCGCTAAGCCCAATGCCCGCGTACCATGCTCCTCGAATCTTAAGTAAGAGGTCTTGTTTAGAATTCCCGACTTGTGAAACAACAGTTCCCGCTATACCGAAGCCAATGGACATTGAATAGTTCACCACCGTTGCAATCAAAGAGCCCGCAATGCCCTGCCGATTCGCGGGAACAAGATTGCTGATGGTGACGGCTGCAGCTGGAAAGCTCATATCCATTCCAAAAGGCATGAGAACGTGCACCCACAGCGCTTGTTTCCAATATGATTGATGGACCGGCATGGTCGCCACAATGACATTACCCGTGCAGAAGGCTAGTGAAGCAAAGACTAAAATGAAAGACGAATGGACCCGGCTAAGCAGGAATCCCGCTAAAATGGCAGCAAGTAAGCCAGAGAGACATATAGGAGTCATTTGAGCGACGGTACCCAAAGGCGTTACGTGCCGCAAGTCCTGAACAAATTGAAAGTAGTAGAACAGAGCCTCTCCGAAGCTGGACCAGCCAAGTCCCAGGATTACAAGAACGAAAACGGCATCCCGAGACATGTCTTTGACAGGAATGATTAGATCAGCGTCTGATGTTCGCTCGATCCAGACAAATCCGCAAATGGATATGATACCAAGTAACAGTAGAACGATTATATACGGCTCACCCCAGCCAGCAACGGCAGCTTGGTTCCAAGAAATATTCAACAGGACCAGACCGGTAACACCAGTACAACAACCAAGGATATCGAGTCTTTCGGAACTCGTGTGTGTCCCATCGTTGGAATGCGTTGGAAGCTTCGGCACAAAGAATATGCTGAATACTGAAAGACAAGTACAGACTATAGAAGTAGTCCAATAGGCCCAGGGCCACCAGTTGAGCTGTGCTAACAAGGTGGAAAATATAGCAGGGATGAGGAAGCCGTTGGGTGCGCAAGCACCGAAGATCGCAAAGGCCATGTTCTTCCGAACTCCACAAGTATATACCTGACCGAGTACTCCTAAAGCGTTAGGAAGACAGATGGCAGAGCCTATGCCCTGTAATGCTCGGCAGACATCAAAGAAGATGATCGACTTCGACCAAACACTCAATCCAGCCAGCAGAGATGAGATTGCGAGCCAGACGTAGCCGAGTACAAGGAGCCATTTACGACCATATATGTCGCCAAGTCTGCCGGCAATCAATATAAACGTGCCGAGAGTGAGGTTATATGCTGCCGAAAACCAACTGATCTGGGTGGGATCCTCTGTAGAAAACCGCTGAGCGATGATGTTCGCTGGAGCTAACCCTTGTGTAAAATCAGCCTGGATGAGTACTTGGGAGTAACAGACCGCGAAAAGGAATAAGACTTCGCGAAAAATTGTGCGTGGAAGCCAAGTCGTCTTTGACTCAAGATTCTGTGACTCTACGCGAAGCATCGTTTCAGGCACGAGGCTTGTAGACTCAACCTTTTTAGGAGACTTCGCAGATGTAGCCTTTACTTCTGTGGAGTAAGATTCCATTTCATAGAATTTCTATTGGCGTATGGATGATGAAAGACAAAGAGCGGCCTTAGAAAATCTTGAGGGTAGATACCGCAACACGAGAGATAGAAAGAAAGTAAGGGGGCGATAGTGAGAAGTTGGTAAAAACAAGCAGATGAAAGGACTTTTGATTGGATAAGATAGGTAGAGATGTAGGGAATATAATTCTGAGGGTACGGAATGAGAGGCAACCTCGAAGATCTTCCGCATTACATCGTTATGGGCATCCAGGTAACAAGGTGGGTACTACCGTACTAGAATAGCGGGCAAACTATATGGTTCTGGAATGAGTGTTACCGGCTTGCATATGATCCCTCCACCCTGTAGATACCGGACATGACGATGATGTAAGTGCCCCACA
The DNA here is from genome assembly GCA_021030925.1 of Trypethelium eluteriae. Classification (NCBI taxonomy): domain Eukaryota; kingdom Fungi; phylum Ascomycota; class Dothideomycetes; order Trypetheliales; family Trypetheliaceae; genus Trypethelium; species Trypethelium eluteriae. The sequence goes on along the minus strand of JAGFMJ010000102.1, from coordinate 54,713 downwards.
CTTTTCGGTATCATTTGTCCTACCTCTATCAGCTGGTGTTCTCAACCATAGGCATTACTAAATAGAATCATTTGAAAATGTCCCCTTTCCCCTTTACATCTAAATCTTTTGCGTAGTGCGGCCCGCAGGAATGAATACAACAGCGCAGTCAGACAGAGTTTGGCCTCCATTGCCATACTAGAGTGAGAAACGTCAGGAATAGCACAAGCTACTCGGCTGACATGCATCTGCGGCAATCTCCTCATATCTGAGAGGGAAAGAAAGTGACAGCTTGCGAGCCTATGCCCATTAAAATTGTAGTGTACTGTCCGATCGCTAACCTCATAGCGTCACGTCGGCACTCTCCATACACTCCGTCACTCCCGCATCGAAATCAATCTTGAATAGCCAGTCAAAGGCCGAATCCATTGCTGTTATGTCTTTATCTGGAGCTCCAGGCATTCTGCGAAGATCCATCTGGCGGTTCAAATCAAGCACGCGGTCGACACGTGCCTGACGAAATAATTGCCAGCTGTATAGAGTCTTCTGGAGCTGGTCGTTTGTGGGCTTCTGGATGCTTGAGTTGAGAAACAATCGACCAAGCACGAGAGCGAAAGTATACGCATCCTCAAAGGCTTGGTTAACGCCTTGACCAGCGCTGGGAGGAAGCGCGTGAGCACTGTCACCAAGAATAGCTACGCGACCACAGCCGCCTGGAGCTTGAGCTGAAGTCCAGCGGTTGAGGCGCGGAATATGATAGAAGGGCCAAATTTTTAGGTTCGCGTGAGGAATATCACGAACAGCATTTTGCACCATAGGCGGAAAGCGGTCAGCGTTCTGGCGAAAGAGTGCTTTTAAGGCTTCTTTATCGGCGTCTAGATCTGTCCAATGCCCATGAGTAGCCTCTGACATTGCACGCTGGACGGTGATCATTACTTCATCGCCGCTAAAGGTTTGTGGTGCAATAACAAAAGCTCCCACTTTCGGCACCACTATACCTCCTGGTAGTGGATTGGCGTTTGATGCGTTGTTCAAGTCCTCCAGGTCAGCCTTTGGAAGCTCTAGCTGCGCCGTGGGAATAGCTGCTACAATAGCTGCCATTGAACCAAAGGTCGGTTCCACTCCTGGTGCAAGATATCGCCGCACAGTCGAATGAATACCATCAGCACCAATCAATAGTGATGCAGTCTCGGTGGTACCATCTGCAAACTCCCAAGTGACGTTATCATCTGTCTCGGACACAATCTGGGTGAATTTGCGACCGAAGTGAATGGGAATCCCCTCCTCGTGTGTCTTTGCGAGAAGCTCTTTTAGGACGGTGCGGCGATATGTACGTAGCGCTCGGATTCCATAGCGCTTAAGACCACCATATTCAATAGTTTCTAAAATACGGCCGCTGTCGCCATCTTGGAAATAGATTCGGTCGAAATTATAGCCTTGAGTGTTCAAGAATTGATAGATTCCCAATTTTTCGAGTACTTTCAAGCCGTTTGGCGTCAACATAAGCCCACCTCCTATGTCAAGTGGGGCATCGCGGGCTTCATAAACTGACGTATTGATACCTTGCTGGTGGAGGGCGAGTGCCAGTGCAAGGCCGGAGAGCCCGGCGCCAATGATTGCTACGCAGAGAGCTGAGTCGTCCATGGCTCGCAATCTCCTTCTGAAGGAAATGCTTCAATGGAGAATTGCCTCGCAATGTTGTGCATCGAGGTATGAGGCAAGAGATATGCTTGTGAAACCACCTCGATCATGTACCGTGCGTAATACTTGAGATGATTCGTTGCTTTCGGCCTGGAGATGTTGAAGCGCCTGAGTCGGAAACACCACGTATCAACACCAGCCTCATTGAGGTCATCCTGCTTTTCTGCATTGAAAGCATTCAATTCAGCTTAGCGCTCTGCCCTGGATGTAAACTGCTATAGTGTCACCATGTATTGTCGAACCTGAGAACTCACCTTTTTGTCTCTTCTATTAGGCGATGTTCCTAGGTCCTATTGGCTCGCTCTTGGTGGTGCAGATTCCTGCCCGAATTGGTATAGACCACCTCAGAGGCTTCATCTCCTTAATTTCCGAGGTCATTAAATAGTCAGCTGTGGCTATGTAGAACAACAGAGTTTTTCGCCCTCATGTAGCCTCCGCCGCAGTTCGATATGTACAATCTTGCGCTTTGACAAGCGTTTGAGCTTCTTTATCCCTCGCACTGGTATTGAGGGCTGCCTCGCACGAACCACTTTTCTACGGGCGATAGCACGTGGTTTGAAGTCCGTGCGTGGCAGCCAGTGCGAGGGATAAACAAGGCAACATCAGCATAAACTGTGTTCTTGCCCTCGTTGCATTGCGCATCAGGAGCGTCATCATTTGGCCGTAAAATTCCAGTCTCTTCTCTTGTAGCATCGAGGTCCTTCATAAGCTAATGTGCTCAATGGCGTTTAGGGCGTTCTAGGAGCTTGATTTCTCATGTGTAGGCCCGCGTGCCGAGCGCTCGTCTGAGGTGATAGGAATTACTTGAACAACTTGTTGAGGCTGTCAGTTTCCAGGGGCTGTGACTCGATTGGTGAGGTCTTGCAACTGAGCAAGAACCTGTTACTCTCAAGTAGGAATGACCTTGGCTACAAATAGATCTCGCTTCTTCGACAAGCGTATTATTGAACAATCGGTACTGCTGATGAAGGAATCAATCTAACAGTCTGGAATTTGAGATGTCTGTCGTTCGAGGTCTCCATGACATTCTTCGTGAAACCAACTGTACTCGAGTACCTTGACATGCACAGTATCAGGTCTGTAAAAGTTCTATGATGAATGGAGCTAAACCACGATCCTCTTCCTATCTTCTCACCCACCAACCCCTTGCTTTTCAGGTCCCCACCCCTCATCCTCCCTACTCACCACCACCTCATCCACCTCCAGCCTCCCCTCCACAATCTCCCTCCCATTCACCAAATCATTCTCATCCGCCCTCCTCCCCGCCTCCTCCTCATCCCGCGCAATCCCCGCCTTAACATGCCTCCTCACCAACCTCTCCCTCGCCACCGCAAAATCCACCTCCACAAACCACAACTCATCCATCAGCCTCGCCGCCTCGCCCCACTCGCCCTTCCCTAGACTCAAATAGTTCCCCTCGAACACGATCACGCGCGCCTCGGGATGGATCGCGATGTCGTCGGCGACGGGGTCCTTGACGGCGTGGTCGAACGACGGCGCGTACAGCGTGCTCGTCTCGGCGCACAGCGGCGAGCGCAGCTTCTGCACAAGCGCCAGGAACGCCGCGCTGTCGAAGGTGAAGGCGGCGCCTCGCCGGGCGTGCGCGGTCGTCGGATCGGGCAGCGACGAGAGCTGGGCCCGCGACAGGTGGTATCCGTCCATGGGGATGAAGGCGGCGATGGAGGTGGTTGGCGAGGCGGCGAGGTGTGCGGCGTGGTGCAGTGCGTTGAGGCGGGTGGTGATGGTTGCGGCGAGAGTGGTTTTGCCTGCGGAGACGGGGATTCTGGGTTAGAGTACTTACGGTTGGGATGGAGATGGTGAAGAGCTTTTCAGGGGAGACTTGTTGGAATTATTATTGTTGCAGGGAATTGAATAGAGATACGGATGGATCTTTTTTGCATGTAGCTTTGAGAGCGGTTTTTAGAAAGGGATATGAAAATTTCCTTTTTGGGAAACTCTGTGCGACGCTATTTTGTGTCGCCCATATCTGGCGCACTGCTCCTGTTCATGCAAAACAGATTCCATATGCAAACCACATTTCATGTGCAAAATACATTTCTTGCGTGATCTAAATTTCATGAGTGAAGCAGATGTCTCACGTATGGCGTGGGAAAAGCGGTGATAGCAGGTTGATCAGTTACAGAGCGTTTGCTTACCCGAGCCTGGGATGCCTGAGACGGCGACTAACAAGCGTTTCGACAACGGCGTCTGTTGATATTTCTCTTACGTTGCATGTTAGCTTCCAATAGCAGAGCCTGGTACGAGTCGCGGAGCAGTACCCCATGTCTTCTCGACCAGTCGATTCACCTGCTCCTCCATTTTCGAGCCTCAAGTCAGTCCCGGCAGATGGTGTAATCTCATTGGGATACACAAGGTCTGCCACCGCGATATTGTGCAACGAGCAAATGATTATTGAATCCGTCGTGTCCCCGAAGTGTGAGACTTTCAGAAATGAGGGGCCTTGTTGGGTCGTCTGAATTCCGTTCCCCCTCGATAGTGGCTGAGTGGCTGGCTGAGGTGACCTGGTGGCGTCCTAATTTTCACGATCCGCCAATTTAAAGGGACTCAACTATGGGCCCACTATTACCCGATTCACCTGATCGAGTGAGCGGAAGGATGCGAGCCCGTGGCTTGCGCAGTCGGAGGGCAGGTGGGCAGTTGCAGCTTTGCGAAAAGATCTTCACGTCTGGAAATTGCGTCGATCTTTGGTAAAGTCGTTCATCGACGATAGGCGTACAAGCTGCTAGCCAAAGCGGGTGGTGAAACAAGGCTTCGTTACACTGTCAAAAATGGTGGACTATGAGGGCGGGTTCAGAGTAAAAGCCATTCAAAGCTTGCTGCAAGGTCGGGACTTATGCACAAAGACACAAGCAATATGGAGTACAGGACGCAAGTCACTGTTCTGGTTCTGCTTCTTGAATTTGATTCGTCTGTTCGCCTATTTTATACGAAAACATTTGATGTGGGCAAGAGTCAAGAAGCGGGATCCGAGTGCACATTGGCCAAAGAACATGGCGATTGCTGGTGTATCTCCACGGTTGGATTGCCCTGCAGCATCCACATCTGCCCTCTTTCTTGAAGATGGACTGTTGGATGTGGTAATTAATTGCAATGTTCGGGCTTCCGTTTGATAGTTACTCCGTAGACTTTTCTATCTACAGTCTCCCACCCCACTCTCGCCATGATTTCGGTTCCTTCCCCGCGCTAGAGGCCGGCTTAGAGAAGTGGCTGATCCTTCTCCGCTCGGTTCAACGTTATGCCTTTGTTGTGTGGTTATTTTGGCGTCTCACCGCCACCTTAAACCAATTATGACTCCTGTCCTTCCTGGTGTTCAAGATGGTCAACGATCCCTCTAACTACGTTCGACTGTCGTTCGGAGCCGGGCGACCTCGTAAGGCTGAGCATAGAGTGACTGAGAACCTTGTGACGAGAATTTCTCGACGAGAATTTCTCGCAGTCAGCATATTATTCTCTCAACGGAAGGGTTTGAAGTCTGCGGCTTTGAGACAGTTCCGCCTCTCCGCATGCATCGACCCTGGTTGTGCTGGCCAGACACCGCCGCCAAGGGTCAGCTTGCATCGACTAACCCAAGTAGCTAGACGAGGAAAGCATCCTTCGTGCCAAACGCATGCCCTCTGCATCACTGCGGCTCTACTTGTCTCGCTCGCTTCGCCCTTAATCAGCAACTGTGCAGATCAATCACAGCTAGGGTTTGCGGAGCGCTGGGAGCCCAGAGCGGTGGATGTACCCCTGGATCGTAGCGCAGACTCTGTCAAACTTTGGCTAGGGATGCTCATAGCTTCAATGTCGGACAGAGACGGCTGCCACGGAATACTCCTTCTCCAGGCCCATTGCAAATACGAGAATGGGCGCACGCATCTTACGCCATTTGGCAAATGTGTCCCCAGCCATTGAACAGGCCGAACGCTCCGTCAGCCGGGCGAGGATTGGCGTAAATTACGGTAAGCTCAGTCTGGAGTCTCGACGCTACTCACCTTGCTTGGCATTGCTTGTCGATGGAGGTAATTTGCTTACCCGGTCTTGGGCCCTCTCCCCCTCTGATTTGTTAGATTCGCTGCTCAGCCTTAACCACTTGCCCAACTAATTGCACGCGGTACCAAGGTTCTCAGCGATCAGTGCCTTTTCCTTTCTCCGCACCTTGTGCTTCACCCCATCCGTCTTGTCTTACCTATCTCTTGTGCTGCGTTTACGTTGCTCATTCCTTGCCTTTGCGTGGCGGTATCCATTCTCTTCCTTTGTCCATGTTTTGGGTTTTGTCATAACAATCTGAGCGCTGCCTGCTATGGCACTCCTACAGTTCGCGTTACTTGCGTTGAGCTACTTGACCAAACCGTCAGCAGCGCAGGCAGAAGACCCGGTGGCCGACTTCTGCAGACGGTTCGGACACCAAACCACAGTGGTTGACAGGCAACTCTACATCGATGGTGGATTAGTGAACTGGAATCCACTGAGTTCGAACCCAAACAACGACACAAGTAATGCGCTCTCATAACCGTATATATTACGCTATCACTAAAATCGTATGCAGATACATGGCTCCTCAACCAGGCGCTCGATATCAATAACGGCCAAGGATTCCCTCAGCTTTACTCGAATCTTTCAAAGAATAGCACAATCCCAGATGTGTCCGGTGGGGTTCTGTGGTCTGATAATACCAACAAGCTGTTCTATCAATGGGGTGGCCAGTTCCAAACGAATCCCGAAAAGCCAACCTTCTACGTCTTTGATATAATTTACAACACATGGAATACGACTACCGCGGATTTATCTGAACTTTCGCGTGTAGCATATGGCGCTGGTACTACCGTTGAGTCAAGAGCAGAAGGGTACTACTTCGGAGGATGGTTGAGCAATCAGACGGTTCCAGGATGGAGTGGACCACCGGTGGCGACTAACAACATCATCAAGTATAACATGACCAGCGGACAGTTTCAAAACAATTCAGGGCCGTCAGATAATCTTGGGAGGGCCGAAGGTGCATTGGTATATTTGCCAGCTTCGGATAAGGGACTTTTAATATACTTTGGCGGTGTAATCGATCAGGGTAATGGCTCTACGACAGCTGCAAACATGAGTGTAAGTGATCTTATGAGAAGTCGCCATGGATTACACTGACTCTTTTCAAAGGATATCTTGATATACGACCTGAATTCAGAGCTTTGGTACAATCAAACGGCTACAGGCACTGTACCTGATGAGCGCGGGAAATTTTGCGCCGGTGTAACCTGGCCTGATGATCAGTCGTCCTACAACATGTAAGGTTGCCAAAACATTCGTGTTGTCTCTGCTAATCATGTCAAGATATCTGTATGGTGGTCAAGGCCACCAAAATGGTGACGTTGCCTTTGATGATGTCTACATCCTGACTCTTCCGTCTTTTCAATGGATCAAATGGTATCCCACGACGCCGGGCCCAGGCAGACCGCACTACGATCTCACTTGTAACGTGATTGATGGTACTCAAATGCTGATCATTGGAGGCACTTTTCCACTCGATAATCAGTGCGAGTAAGTTATCCTACCTTCCATTCATTCGAGCTTAGCCTCATAATGCGCCTAGTGCTCCAAATGTCTACGGAACTCACAATTTGAATCTTGGCAAGAACGGGCCACAAAACGCCCAATGGGATCTCTTTTATCCCAATATCACACAATATGACGTTCCTTCAGAGATTATTTCGGTAGTGGGTGGGAGGTGAGTAATGACTGGATGTTCTTTCAATGTATAGAGTTCTGGCTAACTCCTCAATCAGCGCCTCCGGTGGAGCAACGAAAAAGGATCCTGCCAACGGTTGGGATGACCGTGATTTATCTGTCTACTTTTCCCGGACTCCCAGCTTTGCAGCGCGTACGGCTACACGGCCAATCCCCAGTTCAACAGGAGTAGGTTCTGGTAGCAGCAATAGCAGCTCAGGTAGCTCTAACACGGGCGCCATTGTCGGAGGTGTCGTTGGAGGTATCGCAGGCCTGGCCCTCGTGATTGCCTTTGTCTGGTTCTGCTTGCGACGAAGACGCCGTGAAGGAGTCGCTCCCAAAAAGAGTGGTGATGTTCAGAGGAGGAAAACAGTCCGGGCAGAACTTCCAGCAACTTCAGCGCCAGTCGAAGCTGGAGGAACGCCCATCTACAGAGACGAGCCAAGGTCAGGAGGCGATTCGCTTAAATACGACCACAGTGGGAGTCACTCGCCCGATCTCAACGGCACCATGTCTACGACGGGTACGACGGCATCCATGCTCCACGGGTATGCAAATCAGCCACATTCACCGTACGGTCAGTCAACCCAAGCAGGACTGTACCAGGATCAGTCACCACAGCAACACCAATATTCACAAGGCTATCAACAATTACCGCAGCAATACCAGCAGCAACAGCAGCAGCAGCAGTCTCAGTACCAACAGTATGATCCATCACAGGACATGATGAGGCAGCAGCACTATCCACCTCCACCACAGGCGAATCAGGGCTACGTTTCGCCTCCGCAAGAGTCGTCCCCTTCGCCAGTATCGTATGAGGCTCCTCAGTCACCTCCGACAGCTCAAAGTACCCCTGCTCATTTCTACCCCAAGCCTCTTTATCCTAATCGACAGGTTGAGGGGAAGAGGAGTCCGCAGCCAGCGCACGGGAGGTTTATCGAAGAAGAAGACGAAGAGACATAATTGGCAATGCGCTGCCATTTCTTTATATTAGTATTACATCATGTCGGTGCGAAAACACTTCACTGGTGGAATTGTTGGAAATATCCATGTCGTTGGATTTCCGGCGCTGGCGTACGGTTATGACATGAGGGTGGTATTGTGAGCGGTCTTGGTCACTTGTACGAAATCCGTACTTTCCGAAGGCCGAATAGCTTGGCCTATACGTAATTGTATATATTGATATAATGAATGTCAAGAATGTCAAGAACTACCATGCCCCTGATTTTGGTTGAGTTTCCTGCAGGGCCCACCCGGATCCCCGCCGAAACGGTCAGCTTTGCCGCAGCCGCAGGCCTTGCCTTGTTGGACCCTGACATCGTTCTTTTGACTTTCTCATCTCAATTCTCCGCTTTATTCAGCTCACCAATCTTCTCTGCCACAACGCCTTGCAAAGACGTCGCTACCATGCCATGGCCAAGGACGACCATGATCGAGATACAGCGGAGACCGACCCCGAATCCGCCAGATTGCTATCCGAAAGCCCTCCGCCACTAGACGACGAAGCAGAACTCGTGCTGCACAAGAACCCTCACCACCCATTGGCATCGCACACGAACTCCAACGACGACTCTCCCCCTCTCGCCTCAGACCCTGAGTCTTCACTTCTGACCCACGACCCCTCTCCCAATGCCACCGCTCAGCCCTCTCCGGCCACCACCCCATCTTCCACCGCGCGTCCCACGCACTCCCGCCGGCAAAGCAGCTTCGCCCAACACCGGCCCGACGGCACGCCTCGCACCCCCAACCGCGTCCGCTTCGACGTCGACGACCGCCAAGTCGGCAGCACCACCATCGCCACGAACCCGCGCCATCGTCTCCCGAACCCTCTGCACCTCCACCACCACCACGCGAACGGCTTTCCCCGTGGCGGCGGCCTTCCCAACGGCCATGCTCGACACGCGGGCTCTGCGTCGCCCCGCTCGTCGCCGTCGGCTGAGAGCGATCCCTCGTGGCTGCAGGAGGATGACTACTTGGCGAGTCCGGTGGATGGGACGTTCAATGGGCTGTTGGGGGGGATTGGGCGGTGGGGGAGTAGACCGGGGCATGGGTCTGGGAATGGGAATGGGTATGGGAATGGGAATGGGAATGGGCAGCAGGGGCAGCGGGTGCCGCTGTTGACGGATATCGAGGCGCCGAGCGTCACGGTTGCGAATCCGGGGCCGTGGGGGGAGGAGGGAGGAGAGGAGGAGGTGGATGTGCGGGAGGTGATGATGGGAGAGGGGAGGTCGAAGAGTGGGATGCGGAGTGCGTTTATGAATATGGCGAATAGTATTATGTATGTCACCCCCATGCTCATCTTGCGTCTCCCACACGGAACGGTTGAGGAGGGAACGTTTGCGGGATGACTCTGGGGGCTCTGGCTGTTCTGCGGACCCATGGAGAGGGAGCGAGAGAACTGAACAATACTTTGTGTCTGGAAATTCGAGCTGACATTGAGAAATAGTGGTGCCGGTATCATAGGTCAGCCCTATGCTCTCCGCCAGGCCGGTCTGTTCTCTGGGATTCTTCTGCTCATTGTTCTTACGGTAACGGTTGACTGGACGATACGGCTCATTGTCGTTAATTCGAAACTTTCCGGCGCAAATTCTTTTCAAGCAACTATGGAGCATTGTTTTGGGAAAAGCGGTTTGGTTGCTATCTCGGTTGCTCAGTTTGCCTTGTAAGCACAGTGTTCTTTCGTCACTTTTACATTTTCTTTCTTTCTCTCGTTCGAAAGAGAACTATCAGAAAGAGGGACTGATGAATTTGCTTTAGTGCATTCGGCGGTATGGTGGCGTTCTGCATCATCGTCGGCGATACTATTCCTCACGTAACGGCCGCGATATTTCCTAGTTTTCCTAGTACACCCTTTTTGTGGCTTCTCACCGATAGACGGGCAATCATAATCATCTTCATTCTCGGTATTTCGTATCCTTTGAGTTTATATAGAGACATTGCAAAGGTAAGCATATAGCATGACCAGTTCTGGACTCTGCGAGATCTGCATAGCGATATACTGACTACTCACAGCTAGCGAAAGCGAGTACATTAGCGCTAATCAGTATGCTCATAATCTTAATTACTGTTTTAACGCAGGGTCCACGGGTACCTGCGGACATGAAAGGACAGTTAAGAGGCTCGCTGCTCATTAATAACGGCGTTTTTCAGGCGGTTGGGGTCATATCATTTGGTTCGTTTTTGGTTGATCTCGCTCTATTCAAGAAGCTACTGACTGATCTTCCTTGCCTGCTGCAGCATTTGTGTGTCACCATAATTCCCTTCTCATATATGGATCCCTCAAGAAACCGACACTCGATCGTTTTGCACGTGTGACGCACTGGTCTACCGGGATTTCCATGATCGCGTGCCTAACAATGGGCGTGGCTGGATATCTGAATTTTGGCGATAAGACCCAAGGCAACGTTCTGAACAACTTTCCCTCGGACAACGTCATGGTCAACATCGCACGATTGTACGAACCCTTTATCATTTCCTCCTTCCCCGCAAAAACGAAATCTATCTAACTTTGCTTATCGCTTTATTGTTGCTGACATACGCGTTACCAGCTGTTTCGGCCTCAACATGCTCACAACTCTTCCCCTTGAAGCTTTTGTCTGCCGCGAAGTCCTCAACACTTACTACTTTCCCCACGAACCCTTCCAGCCAAATCGACACCTAATCTTCTCCACATCCCTCGTAGTCTCCGCTATGACGCTCAGTCTGTTCACTTGTGATCTCGGCGTCGTATTTGAATTGGTCGGCGCCACGAGCGCCTGCGCACTGGCCTATATTTTCCCGCCGCTGTGTTACATCAAGCTGAGTGGAAAGAAGAAGTGGAGTCAAGGCGGATGGGAGCGGTGGTTGGCGGGGGCAGTCGTCGCCTTTGGCTGTACGGTTTTGGGGATTAGTCTATTTCTGGCGAGTTGGAAGCTCGCGAAGAGTAAGTCCTCTATCCGTCTGCAATATCCTAGATGCAGATATGCTGACCGGAATGCGCTTTGTAGATGAAGGGGGTGCACAGACATGCTGATATCTAAACATCTAAACGCCCCGGCGCGCGATTTTTGACGCTGCGGTGATTTGGTTGGTGTATATATAATATAAATACAGAGGCATATCAATAACATCTTCTAATACCCTAGAATCTGGCCTCAAGTTGGAGATGTTTAAGGATGCGCAACCGCACCACCCAACGCCGTCTGCCCCTGCCTCCTCCTCGTTACTGAATCTGCCAACTCCTCCGTCGCTGTGTCCTCCTCCCCATCATCCAGTATCGCATCATCGTCATCCAACCCCGTCATCATACTGTCCTGCTCCTGTTTCGCCTTCTCCGCCTCCCGCATCGCCCACGCCTTCCAATCGTCATACTGCACATCCTCCAACCCGAGCGCGATCGCGTTCGGCGAGCTCGGGAACCAGGCCCCCGTTGCGCGCGCCTCCTCAGCCGCAACCTTCCGCTCGATGTCCGCGAAGTGCCGGTGTTTGTAAAACTCTTTCCGTGCGATGTCGTAACATTGCGCGGAGGACAGCGGGAAGTCGTAGACGACGATCTTGCGGTTGCTTAGGAACTGCGATTTGGCGGCTGCGGCTTGCGCTGGGGTGCGCATGGTGATGAAGCCGCAGCCGGTTGGGCTGTGTGGAGCGGATTGGCTGAGGACGATGTGTGGGTTCGAGACGTTGCCTGCGGGGGAGAAGCCCTGGACGAGGGCGGATGGGGAGGTGACCGTAAGGGGGATGCCGGTGACGAAGAGGGTATGGGGGACTTGAGCGAGGCGGCGGACGAGGAGGGGAGGAGTGGAGGGATTGATTGGGGAGCCGGATTTCTGCATAGCGGAGATGGCTTGTTCAAAGGTGGAGAAACGGATGCTGGCGATTATGGAGTTGGGACTGATATCAGCGTTTTGAGCGGGCGCGGCGTCGGATTCGGAAGTCGTTGTCTCTGTTGTCTCGGGACCAGCGATGTCATTTGCTCTTGACTCGCTGTCTCCCATAACTCGAGATCCAGTACCTGGCTCCAGTGTGGTCACCAGCTCAGCGAATTCATATGGTTCCAGAGCTGCCTCCCGTTGGCCATGCACCTCTAGAGCTTCGATGTGGCCGCACTAAGAAAATATTAGATTTTGGTTTCATCTCATTTATATGCACATAGCAACTCACCTCAGTAAAAAATGCCTGTACATCTTTTGCGTCGGTACCATTTGGTATATTTCGAATCACGACGGTGCGTTCTGCTCGTTCCTTCGTTTCGGCGTTTGCAAAGGCATGCGGAGGTTTTATATTTTTGAAATACAGTTGACGCTGAACAACACTATGAATGACCGCGTCAGTACCAAAAACGAATACGATTCTCGTCAAGAGAGCAAAGCTCGACTTGTGGCATGTTTCGTACCTCTCTCCATCTAAAGGCTTCCCCGGCTGCGTTATTCCTTTCGACCAATCCCACTTCTCTGCGTCACGACCATCGTTCTCTAGAACGACTCTTGGTCTGGCTAATTCCCACGGATGATGTGCAAAGAAGGTTTCACGAAGATCGTGTTCGAGGCCGCGTGGTATGTTCACAGGCTGGAACATTCTACTAGGGCGTTTTCCCTTCTTCAACTTTTTCGGGAGCTGCGACTGCTTCTGCGAAACCTGATCCCCTGCTTTAAAAGCAGGACGGACAAGCAATTGGGGCGGAGGGACATCGGAGAGGACGTTGTACCATGGAGGAGGATGCTTTAATCGAGATGTAGATAATAGCTGAGTCGCGGCGTGGTGAACGCGCTGAGCACTGAAGTCGTACTGACCCATTGTGGAAATCCTGTAGTAATTGCCTCTAGGTATGAAACAGCTGTTGAAGGGCTGTCATCGAGTCATGATGGGGATTCAGCTTGCCAATGCATAGATCAGTGGAATGAAAAGGATGGGACTTTTTGGCGGCGGAGCGGAAACGTCCGCGCTTCTGAAGCTCCCCATCCCATCTCCAGGAGCTCAAACGGCTCAACACCAAGGGAAAGCTCCAATGCTTGCGAATGAGCCGGTTGTACCAAGCGCTTACGAGACAACAGCGTCCTCTGGACCAGCATTGAGCAGCTGACACAATGTTCGACTTCTCATGTCCCTTTTCAAATCCCTTGATCGGAAGAGGAGCTTCCCGCATTCCTTCAAGATAGCAGAAAATTCGGTCCTTCCCTTCCTATTTCCGCGCCTCCAGTCTGGGCATTACTGTCATTCGAGTCAATTTCAGACAATCAATACCGGTGGCCGTCGACCAAGCATCAACAATACTCCGGAGTGCATGGAGAATCTCTTCATCTCCGCACTTGTTAGAGCTGGAACATGCCAGAAGCACACGGTCCATACAACAGCATTAGCAAAGTCTCCTATTGCGACTGAGTCTCGAAAAAGACTCAGGAGAAAGGACGTTACTGGGCCATACCGACAAACGAGGGAACTCCGAGCAGGTGCTACCACAAAGGGTGCAGCCGGAGCAGCAGCGGTAGCAGAGGAAATCACGCGAGCAGAGTTCAAAGCAATTGTGAATCCATATCCGTCCTTTTCGGACCCACCGCTCGAAAAATATCTCTCACAAAATCCTCTACTAAAGGACACTCAATTGGATGATCTTTCACTCGAAGATGGTCTATCAGACACCCTTAGCCCACTGGACGCACGTCCTCCGACTGAACAAGCCGTTGTGGCGGAAAAGAGCCTTGTCACTGCTGAAGTTCGAGGTAACGAAGTGAAATTTGAGAAAAAGCGACAGCATTACGATTACATGCAATGGCATACCTCTAGGTTGGAGGACATTATGACTCTTGAGAGGATCGAGTCACTCCTCGAAGACCCGCTCAGTTCGCATCAAGAATTATACGATCTTTACCAGACTCTCCCTTCTCCACGAGCACCGTACTTGCATAGCAAAACGCTCCGGAAACTCCTGCATCATCTTACCATCGTTCCTCGAAAAACTGAAGGCCGCATGTTGCGTTACCTTTCAATCCTCGATGACCTTAGAGCAGCCGAGATTCCCGTCTTGCGCTCGCACTACACTTCTGCTATCGCCTTTGTGGGTCAAGCCTTTTCTCCCGTCACTCAAGAGTCGGTCGCCTCCGCGCTCCGAATTTATCGGAGTATGGAAACCGAAGCACAAAACGAGACAGGCACCAAAAAGTACATACCAATGGCTACTCATGCAACATTTACCGCACTGTTCGATATTGCGGCCAAGAGCCAGAAGTTCGCGCTCGCAGAGCTCATTGCGCAAGAGATGCACAGTCGCAAGCTAAGACCATCCCGATACTTTCGCGTCTCACGCATCCTTGGCGAAGGTCTCAAGGGCGATGGGCAGGGAGTCAGACACGCGTACCAGGAATTGGTTGATAGTGGTGAAATCGTCGACACTGTTGCAATTAACTGTGTGATGTCAAGTCTGATTCGTGTTGGGGAAATTGGGGACGCCGAGATGGTATTTGAAAGGATGAAGAGATTAGATCGAGACAAGAGGGTAAGTGCGGCTCCAGAGGATTTAGATAAGAACATCCAAGCGATCAGCCCACCAACGGGTTGGCGGAGGAAAAGGGACATGGGAATATTACTTGCGAGGGCTGGAAGACAGTTTCAGAACGATCCTCAGTCAAGAACTAAGATCCAGGAAGCAACCTCAGTTTCACCAGACACACACAGTTATGGCTTATTCTTGAGATACCATGCGCACACCGCTGGGAATATTGATCACGTAAGGGAATTGCTTGATGAGATGGGTGATTCGAATATACCGATTGATAACCACATTTACTGGGTCCTATTCCATGGCTTCGCGCTCCATGGTGGTGTTAGATATTCGTCTTGGAAGAAGGATCGATTGGAAAAGGTCTGGGAGGATTTCCTGAGTGCAGAGGAGCAAGATTCACAAATGAAGATGGAACAATTAGCGGACTTTGATGAAGATGCTATTCATTTGCAAAGCCAGTTGGTCTGGACAATCCTCAGTGCTTATGCGCAATGCGCCACACAGCAACGAACGATGGAGGTTTGGGAAAAGATTAAGGAGAGATGGAGACCTACTTTTGAGGAATCTGAGAGAATACATCGGGGGTTGACTATAAGGTTTCCCAGAGGGTTTAGATAAAAGCTGATAGACCCAGGGATATATAGATTTGTACATATGCCTTCTACGCCCGTAAAGGCAGAACTCGAATGACTCAGATGTCACTACAGGTCTACATAAAAGTGCCGCAGCCTGGTCTGGTCCATCTGGCAGTCACCCGAATTTTTGCTGTGTGCCCCTTCCCAAATAGGAAAAGCGTACTTTTCTTCCCAGTCCTCCATTTTGACTACTTCTCATCTCATGCCATCGCGTCCATCGCTCTGTTCGTACCTTATGCCCAACCCTCGAACTGCTTGGAGTCGGCTTGCACTTTCCCGTTCCTTGAACATCTCATCTAATCGATCTCGCTCCCTCCATACTGCCCTGAGTAGACGGGTAGCTTCGGCCAAAGTTCAGACGTATCTCTCAAATTCCGAAATACCCTTTCTAAACCTTGCTTTTGAGCAACATCTATTGGCAAACTCTCCTGCGGACTCGGTCATACTTTTTTTCTATGTCAATCGGCCGAGCATCATCATAGGCAGCAACCAGAACCCATGGCTTGAAGTGAACCTCCGGCTGTTACGCCAGTCTGACTCCCCCGTCCAAGAACATGTGGACCTTGCCCGCCGTCACTCAGGTGGCGGAACAGTCTTTCATGATTGCGGCAATGTAAATTGGACTGTGATTTGTCCTTCGAACCAGTTTACGAGAGATAAGCATGCCGAAATGGTTGTCCATGCCCTGCGGAAGGTTGGCGTCGAGCGGGCTCGGGTAAATGAGAGGCATGATATTGTCTTGGATCAAGGAGACAGTAGGACTCCAACCTCCGATGAGGATACCCACAAGACACCTTTCACTTCACCGGACGCGCCACCCTCACTGAAGGTCTCCGGGTCTGCTTACAAACTGACCAGGGGACGAGCTCTGCATCACGGAACGTGTCTGCTTCATTCGCCAAATCTCGACTTCATAAGTCGCCTTTTGCGCTCACCAGCGAAACCATTCATTAAGGCCCGGGGCGTCGAGAGCGTCAGCTCTCCTGTCGGTAATATCGGTGTGACGAACTCTGATTTCATTAACGCCGTCCATGAAGAGTTTGCAAGGCTTTATGACATTCGAGAAAAATTGGACGGATTATCCTCACTGAGTCCCGACGAGATGCTCCATAGCGATGTAGTGCGCGACGTAGTGTCGAGGCTGAAGGTATTTATGCATACCACTTTTCTGACCAACTTTATTGACTCAAGCTGAAGGATCTTGATTGGATATTTGGCCGAACGCCTCAGTTCGAGCTTTCAACCTCCGAAAGGCAAAGTAATCAACTGTCTGAGAAGTTTTGCACTGTCCCTTCGCCGAAGAATGTACGTTGGCCTATCGCAGTAACGAGCGAGCCCTATTCTTTGACTGAATACGATTCTAGACTGAAATCTTCTTCAAAGCCCGAAACGGGACAGTCACGGAAAGCTCTTGTGCTGAAAAGGATATGAACAAAGCTCTTTTTGGCGAAAAGGGGGACTTAGATCGACTGCAGAATGTTAACATCCACGAAATCGAGGATTGGGAGACTCTACTCCCAGCTTCAAGTGCTCGATGGATGAATGCCGTTCTCCCGCCGCTGATATATGATCGGGATCGACCGGAGACGTTCCACTCTGCAGCCAGCCAAGCAATTTAGGCCTTTCTAATTGGGATTGCTCTGAACATACGTATGAATGCGCGAAATGCATAAGATATCAGCGACTATACCCCCCAAGGATAGTATGAGCACTTACCGAGCTTCAATTCCCACTTTCAGCCTGACTATTCGGAGACCTTACAGGTTTTTAGCTCCGAGGATATATACCCATGCTTCTAGCAAATCACAAATTCAATGATTATTCATGGAGGACAGTACAAAGTCATTAAAGTATAGAGCTTCGAATCTGTTCTGTGGTATCTAATCTGGACGAGGTCAGCTGCAAAAACTCATATAACATAGCATCACGCCGACGTATCTATCGACTTCTCACGTCGGGAATCAAAGAAAGAGTGAGGGTCTTCTTTTCATTGCTCCATGATGACCCTGCTTCAAATCGAATGCTGCTTACCTGACTTTACAGCACAAAAGGCTACGATAGCCATAGGCTTATGCCCCCTCCCCCTTCGCCAACGCCGAAGTTGCTCAATTGCATCGGTAGCCAAGTGTTCCAAGTCTCTGAGATCTTCTGCCGAATCGCTCACGTCTTCTGCCTCGACCTCCATTTCATTTCCCGATTCTGAATCCGTCTGCGCTGCCCTTATCGGTGACCGTTCTTGGCCAGGACCAATCAGAATGCTGCACTTATAAGCGGTGATTAGATCACCGCATCTGGCTTGCCAGCAGGCCTTGCTGTTCGAGTCATCGGCTTTCAGGTCGTCGACGCTGAGGTGGTGCTTGATCGGTACAAGCGTCGTTGCAGGGAGAACCGGAGTTTGGAGGCTTGATTCGTAGCGTCCAAGAATTGTCCTTAGACACGGCCCTTGTCCTTTGCCTTCTCCGACTGCTTTGAGCTCTTCAGGTGTCATTGAGGGATATGAGTTACCCTGCAATCTGGCAACGGCATTCGAAAAACTCTCCCTACAGACTAGATCCAAATCTTGTTTGCCATCCTCACGGAACCGCGCTGGATACTCAGAATCTAGCCCTCCCTCCGCCTCGCAATGCAAGCTATCGGCAATTTTCTTTAAGATCAGCTTCTTTTTATCGACCATCCAAGCGTCCCGCGCGAAATCATCGCGGTCGCGGGCCCAGGTGGAATCTGGGTCTTTATCAGCGAGTTTGTTGAGAAGCTCCGTATACGAGCTTGCGTCCCAGAACCAGGAACGCTTGTCATTTGACCCGTTGAAAATTCTCAACTGGGTCATGTTAGGGTAGTCATTTAGGATCTTGACGATCTCCCTGGTCGTCAGTCCTGTGAAGTGGTCCGCTCCTGGTCCTGGAAGGTTCATGAGGGAGGGCAGATGTGCTTTGGTAAAACACGTCATTGATCCTTGGTGCGCGTCCTCAGGTTCCACAAGCCCAAGGTACACGGTCCTTTTGATAGAGCAGAACGTAAAGCAACGAATTTTCCCATCCTGCAAGTCTTCTTGTATGGTTCTGGTCAATAGCGACTCCATGTTTGGTAGTCTGAAAATGGGAGTTTGGTTGTTGATCTGATTCAAAGAAGAGGGTAGGTTGGTCATCATGAGGATGGTGATGGTGGTGGATGATGGTGGTGGACGATGGGGAGCAAAGCCATGTTTGGTCTCTACAATGTTTGTTGATCACACACACAGCACAATACAAATACGAAAGCGGTCGGAGTTATCCCCATCAACTTGTACTTTGGCATTGTCCAATTGTCTCTCAAACTTGGTACTATTTGAATCCTTAATTCTCTCCTCCAACTTTTCCCCTATCTCCAAAAATCGCATAACCCAACAAGCACAGCTCCAATCTTTCTCGGCGTCGATGGAGCAGCTAAGGATTGACTACAAGAATGCCGAAAGAGAGTGGGACGCCTCGAACTTTGCCAAGCCATTTTGATCAGATCTGAAGGGTATTAAGAATCAAAATCAGCATCGTGGTCATATAGCCATTTGCCTTGCACTGGGCAGATTGAGCCACTCGCCTTCAGAAATGAGAGAGTCCGAAGAAGAGTCCGAAGAAGAGCGAATCCGCCCGCTTTTGCAACTAGCTGCGTTCCATGATGCGGCTAGTATCTGTAAGCTATGACCTAGGATCTTTCAATGTAGTGAGCTACAAAGCTAATGTTGCATAATGGCCCCAGGGAAGCGGCGGATAGTCCAGGATCCAGATTTCCGGGACCTGGACAAAAAGTTTCTAAACGAAGACATGGGATACGAAGTTGTCGAACATCCTTCAGCGTTCGGCGAAATCGACGACGAAGCATTCGTATTCATGTCCTTCATGAACAGGGACGTAATCTTCGCCTCCCAGAAAAAACTTCTCTCCTGCTGGGTACTGGTGGCAAATGACCTCAAAGAGAGAGATGGCGCTGTATGGGACGAGGGTCTCAAGGAACATGTTGAACGGACAATAGAAGAATACCAGAAGGGATATGATGCATTCCCAAAGACCTGGGAGAATTGGAGAATCTTCAACCCAGAACATGAGCTAATCCATCAAGGACTACATATATTACCATCAGCAATGGAGGGATTGATGATCTATCAATCTAGAAATCCATATACCGAAGTTCCAGCCGTAGGCTTCTGATCCGTCCCGGCACACAGAGTCGAATCTTCAGTCGAAATCCACACGATAGCTGGTAGCTGTTTTATCTCATTGAAATCCTTCAACGTGAGAACCACATTGCCTTAGATCAGGTTCTCTGTTAACATGCGTTTCAATAGTTCTCCGCCCCAATTCGACTATAACCCGAGAGTTTTATTTCAGCAGTCAGTTTGGACAGCACTTGCAGCTACAGCTTCGGCAGACACCCTGCAGCCTCGACTCAAGTTTCGAAAAGAAGCCGAGACTCAGAAAGTACACAGTGGAAGCCCTAGAACTCAGGTTCAAAAGATCTCGGGCCAACTACCTTCCTGACCGTCTCCTCCATCTTCGAGACCAATAATCAATGCAACCAATTGGGAATAAGGGTCTGACAGACAGAAGAGATATCGCAAGCTTTGGGCACGTGGACCAGGGCATTCAGGAGATACATGTCTACTCTTTAGGGACAAGTCTACCTTGCGGCGCAGTGGTTCGAGAAAAATTCTACAGCCTCTCCAGTCCCGGGTGATTACATTTGTTTCGAAACTTCTGCGGGAGAACCTAGTTCTGAACTATCTGTTGTGATAATAGGTCATTGCATCCTCGTCTAAGATGCGTAGAGAGCGAAAGGGTTAAATATACATATTCCACATTGTTTCTTAGTCGATAGCTTGGCTCACAGCAATGGAAAATAGCTTAAGTAGACTTGATACGATATACATAGCTCGTGTGTTCCCATTTGCAACCTTTCACTGCTTTTCAATTCCGTGCCCAGCACACAAACTGTCATCTTCTGGTATCGTGTATAGGACTATTTTCCTTTAGTGGATGTTAGAATTACCCTGTTCTTTGCCGGAATGACCATCTGTTAAGTTTCGACATTCAGACGAACATCTCCAGAGGTTATCTCAGTCCCGAAGCAATACGAGAATAGATGTCCTTTTGCTAGGAGAGTTTATGACGGATCAAACTTACGCTCATCCCAAACCATCAATCCCTTCTCCATTGTGCTCAAACTCGGCTAACTATATGGTGCACCAAAAGTGCTTATAAGATTAGAGCTGATAGCCATCGCGTCATACAATAGCACAGTCCCGGCGGTAAGTTGCACGTTGTCCAAGGTAGGCCAAGAACATCTCATTAGGTAATGAACGATTGACATATTGCTCGTAACTATCATAATGAACAGTTCATCTATCAAAGAGAACCGAGACTAGGTAAGCTGGTGGTACAGTTTTTGCACAGCAGAAACCAGTCCGCGTGCTGCCTCATTTCCATCCTGAAATCCGTCATTCTCAGACCAAACGTTCCACAGGCACAACTAACAGTGATCGCCCCTACTGGATGTGCAAAACTCAGAGCACGTCGAAAGCGGGCCAAGGGGAACACTGTTGAATTTGCCCGACACTCCATTTTGGGTGCACTGCGACGTTATCGTTGCGGCATATGAGGCCAAATCACCCTTTTCGAGATTGTTCACAACAGTGCCCCATGACACGCAGCAATATGCATTATCATCGCTATCGGCAGCGTCACCCTCGTAACAAATCTGGCGGGGAGAGTTGGGAACGGCCACCTGGGCATCGCCATTGAGTTCAGTAATGAGTGACTCGCAAATGTCGTTCCGTGCCGTGTTACTGCTGCTGCATGAAGGTTGGCTAGTACTTGAGCAACCGCCTCGTCTTTGGTGCTCGTTCGGCTCTGGGTGAGTGCCATTCGGGGGCCCCAGGAAGATCAGGTGGTGGTTGTTCGCAGGGTCCCGGGTCGGTTGACGAAAGAGCTCTACGAATTTGGCTTCCTGGGCGTTACCGGTGGTCAATCCTGCTGACGGATAAGCCAATGAGCCTGCGGTGAAGGCAATCAAGATGTGGAGAGCTGTGAAACGCATTTCGAAATGTCTGAAATTAGAAGTTTGAATGATAGCTGATAAGATTTTTTTGTAAATGGAGAAAGTGTGCGAACGATATGTCTTGCTGGAGTGTCTGGTCCCTTACAACGGTGACATTCTGAACCTTTATATTCTTCAAGAGTCAGGCCTTGAGTTCAATCTGGCTTTCTGTTACCCAGGCTCTTGTGATGATAATCACGACATTGCGTCACGTCTATCGTTAGCAAGCATATCATCACAATCCGTGTTGCTGGCTCTTCTATCGGATCGCTTGGATTACGCATGCAGTTGAATTTCAGACGCCTTCGCCAATCAAGAAAGCTATACGATGAGCCGAGAGGCAATCGAGACTCAGCGGAACAAAGATACCATTCGGCTCGTCCGTGATTGTTTGAACAGCAGATCGGGGTTGAGACGATCTTTACACATATTGAAAACCAGATGCGTTAATCGAAATCGGAGTTGGAGAATGATGAGCTTCCACGTTGTGTCTATCTGCACTCTCAGATCTTCGCTGAGATTCATGTTTGCGGCGCAAGATAGTGCTGAGAGTAGTTACGGATTTGTTCGTGCGTCAAAGAAGGCTCAGCAACATTTGCTTTTGTGTCCGTGCCACAACAATAGGACAATATGTGAAGATCGGAGGAGAAAATCGGGCTCAGCCTTGGATCCTCAGAGGAGAGGATCTGTACTTTGCGTATGAAAGGCTGTGTACTTTGCGTATGAAAGGCTGACTGGATTCAGCAGTCGATCTGATCTTTGATGACGCGGAGACAAGCGTGGAAGGCTGAAACTAGTATGCCAAGCGAAACTGGCCCGCTTGGGCGGGTAGAAGCGAGATGAACTGGGTGAAACTTATCACACTAGCGCTCAGAAGTGCACCCGAGGTTCGGATTCTATTCCTAAGACAGTTTACAACATTCTGATCGTATAAATTGCCAGTTCATAGAGGACATTCGTTAGCTGAGAGTCTGGATGTATGGTACGGGGGATTAGACACTTCTCCACATCATCGTGATTATCCTACGCTGTCCTGAAGCCATGTAAAATCGGCGAATTACTAAAGGTTTTGCATGGAATCTCATTTGCAATGTCGCTCTTGGCGATAATTGGTGTTGAAGGAAGTCGCCTGTAAAAACGTAGGTACAGCTGCGGTTACGCATAGCTAGAGTATTACCATGTTTACGCTAGTGTACGTCGTATAGTCACTTCATCTACATCCTGCAGTCCTATCTAATTTCCTTCAATATACAATAACGATGCAATTCGTCAATTCCAACAATTTGGGGGGGTCAGGGACTTCTCAACGCTATGGCACCCTTATGCTAATATCAAGTGATTAAGCACATCGAAAGGAAAGACCACCTCTCACCTCTCGGTCAATGAATAGCCTTGTTAGCTGGGACATATCCTAGGCTTGTTGTCTTCACAACTTGTGCAATGGTGAATCATATAGGACTTGGCCTGAGTGTTGAAAGCGCTCGGCTCGGCTCACGTCTCTATCAACATGCCTTCAGCAGCGCAGACTCGTGGATTTAGATGTGATTATCTCTTACGTAGCAATAAAAATGTCAGCCAACAATATCTGACACAGTGTTTCAACGCGAATGAGCCATGATGTGCAGTAATTTCAAGACAGACTGAGATCGCGAACTCGAAACACATAATGCACTTGGACGTCAGCTGAAAATCGCAACAACTTCAGGCTTGGAGGCATCCGCAAATCCCTAGACCTGACGATCTGTAATGATGAACGACGGGCCTTTCTGTGGCCTTATGGGCTCATGATACTGATATCAATGACACAATGAGGATCTGAAACCAAATCACCATCCACATGGGAAGTATAAAGAGTTTGTAGATGATACGAAAAGATGCAAAGATCAATTTGCACGAAGCATTTCAACGATTGTATCGCATCAGCTTCATAACCAATATGCGAGTTACTTCCACGCCCGTCTTTTTGGCTACTTTTATCTGTCTTAGCTTGTCAAGTGCTATTCCCTTGGAGCTACAGCGTCGCGCGGCAGGCACTCAAAGTGATCCCAAACAGATCACCATCGATTGCACGAACGGAGAAGATGTGTGTAACGATGACTGCTACTCAATCCTCTGCTTCAACTCTCCCAACCCTGTTCAGTATATGCTGCGAAATGATAATCGAGGAAGTGATGGCAATAGCGAGGCAGCTCTCAGATTAGTGCTACAAAACCCCAACGAGGGGGAAAGACAAGCAAGGGGTATTAATATTTCACAAGATGTGATAAATCAGATTGGCACTAGTCCAGAGGAAACAATAATGAACAATGCAGAGGAAGGAGGCGAGGGCGAAATCATGATGGATGCGAATTTTCGACAAAATTCCTGTAAGTACATTTTCCCTAGCAGACGCAACCGCAAAAAATGCGTAGGACACGGGTTCCCAGAACCCATATCACCTGTCTAAGGTGGCATTTCGAGAAAAGAAAACACGAGTAAGGCTAACGAGCCAATTAATAGTAATTGGAGCGCGAGTCGGTGGTCAACTCAGAAGCCAGGGGGTCTCAGATGGCCAATACTATTACAAGACATTTACCAATTATGGAAGTCCGAACCCATCTTATTGCGCCGCGTTGCAGTCAAATCCTCCGGATACTTCTATCTGCACACAACAGGGTAAAGCTGACACTGATCCGTCCAAAATTGCTATGGTGAAATTGGAGGAACCGTTAGCAGGCGGAAAGGTTGGTTGGCATATGATGAATTGGGACGCGGGTGATAGATGGAGTGGTCACAACTGGCCAGGCGGAATGAAAAAGAGAGAGGAGCAGACAGAAGATGAGGCATAAGAGAAAGGGGTTGTTTCTGCGGCAAAGGGACGAATTGTAATGCAAGTAAGATGAATAGGTGTGAGGAACCGCTGGCGGGACCTTGACATATTGAATCTTAAAGATATTTCGTTAGTGTCAAAGCATCTGCTGGTAAAGGTGTCCCTGGGCAATGAAACTAAAATCGTGGAATGATCCAAGATCATGATGATCCGACCCTATGAGTTCTCAGGTCGCGCAAGGGTGACATGTTCATCCTGATGGGTCCGTCGAATCTTGTGAGAGCTGCCCATTCGAGAGTCCATCCAGCTCAATATCTGTCTTCTTTCCGGAGAGGTCGAGCTTCAATTTTTGCCATAAGAGTGACTCTCGAAACCGGTGTGTACGTGTTCAGCGGAGCAACTGTTGGTTCACGCATACCGGGAGATCGTTGGTTTATCGATGAGGCACTAGCCAGATCTGTCTCGTTGTACGATGTGGAGGTTGAAGGATCTATTGTGCGATTCGCCACGCGGCGAGCTGTCGAATGCCTATACCCTGTAAGCATAAGCGAAGCTGAAATATGTATTACCGGTGTAGAAGGCAGTTAGTCGTACGCGGATTCCTTGGCACAAAATGCTGGTCTTACCCCATCTGTCCTAGCACCCGTGAAGGATCACCTTGCCCTTTGCTTCACACGAGCTGAAGAATTCCTGGATGGGAAGGCTGCTTCGGACAAAGAAATTTGCAACATACACTATAATGGCCAAGGGCGTTTGCTTCACTATTTACGATAAGATCTGCTGAAGCTACGTTGCGGCTACGTGTGATTTCTTGATGCCTTCTTAAGAACCAGTCTAATACTTCATGTAGCTCAAAACCTGGCAATTTGATACAAACAACGTAGTCTTTGCTTTCCATCCATTTTAGTGCCGACCAATAGCTATTACGACTCCTGAAATTAGTGTGGGCGATGTCGGAGCCTATCGTATTCGCTACATACGACATCAAAGCTGAGGTTGGCAGAAAGCTCTACAACATATATCACCTGCTCACACAGTTTACTTAGCAATGGGCGGATTTTGCCAAAGCGGCTGCCATGGAGGGGACTGATGTTGCGCCATACATCCTAGTATATTCACGCTCGCCTCAAGACACTTCACGAACGAATAACCTGGCTTCACCCGTGAAGACTGAACTTGACTCAGCAACATATGCCGAACTTCGCACAATTTTCCGCAACCTAGTGGACCCAAAAGACAATCGACATATGAGCCTTCGTCTCTTCTTAATCCTCGATGAACAATCAGCAAGTGACCGAGACGTTCTAATTGTTCATCGCGAACCAGAATGGGTCAAAGCAGATGGGACAAGGCTCCCATGCGACCCCAAGGAATTGGGAAGAGATAATCAGGACCAATTCGAGCCTAAAGTTACTTGGAGGAGATATCGTGTTCCTTTTGACCAGGCAGCATACCACTGGTTGGTGTTGGAGGAGAAGGGTCCTCAACAACTGGAACAGGATGAGCAGTCTCGACAATGGCTGCAGGATGTGGAACTCGCACCAATCGAAGAGAAGGCGCCCACTTGAACAGTCAGATCCCAGATTTTTTTGAGATCAGCCTGACGCAAAAGTTCTCGTAATTGATAGCTTTGTCCTCCTCTGCTCTAGAACGTGCATTTTCCGCAGCTATGCACTTGCGGCGCTCCAAATATCAAAATGCTCCACAGAGTTCTCTATGTACTTACCCAATACAACTAGATACACTAATATCTTGTGTCCGACGTCTACGTCTTGTATTAGTGGATCCTTCAAGCCGAGACCACTATTTCATCAACAAAATAGAATCTGTTTAGACTAATCCCCTTCTTGGCAGCACTGAAAAGGATTGGGAAGAATCACCGTAGACAGCGGACGCAGAGAATTGGTCTATCTCGTTACCTCACTCTTCGAATCACACAAACATAGTAAGCATTCTCTGCACCAAATCTTGAGCGACAGTACATAAGGCAACGCTTTTATCAGGCAGTAGACCGTTTCTGCCGTAGATACCCAACGTATAGTTGACCTTGCGCGTATATGGCATCAAAAGGAGTCATCAACATGACCACCTAATGACCGCTTAATAACGCTCGCGAGGCTTGGCCAGATTTCCTATCCGATAAAATCTCCTCTTAGCAGTCTTGGGGCCTGGTGTCATCTATCACCGAACTGTTGATACGAATGGTCGAACAAGCAGCCAATATTCTTCTCGTTTGTGACTTGTTGAAGCTTTTCCCTCAACCAGGAGATAAGCCTTGGGAGGAGTTCATTTGAGCAAGTGCAAGCTTGTAGGACTTCTGAGCCAGTCTGGTTTGCTCCAATGCGGTGATTGATGAAATCATACCAAAAATAATGGTAAGCACAGCGATAATAGCCGCGAGCCAGAATGTCCACCATTGCATCGGATTGTTGCGGCTATATCGTAGCTGACGATATCCGACACGCGGCGCATTAAACGCATCGATCAATTCTTCAAGCCGGCGACGCCAGATCCTAAAAGATTGCAGTTCCAGTGAGGTTGACGGATTTGGTTGATGGATCCTGTGGAGCGGCTGTCTCTTCTCTGTCAGAAAATTGCGAGTTTTCGTATCACCGTAAGGAAATAAAATGTCCAAAGTCCACAAAGTCTCATTCAAAACTTGCTTTGGTATGACGCAATTGACTTGCTCAGTATGGCTTATGATGCACGCTTTATGCGCATAAATGCACAGTGTTCTATGAAGGGGATCATAGAGGAGGTGGTCACTCAGATTAGAGGTCCAGCAAATTCGTATGCCTGCTTCTCTTTCAATATTCACAGCCGTGAGGTCATGTTGAATTTTCGCGTCTGTATTGGAGTTGGAGAGGTCGTGTGTGGGAAAGCATCGGCTGGTCATTTCCTCCATGCTCCAGTCAGATCTCCAATGCACTACCGTGGAACTTGAATCGAAACGTGGCAGTCGAATGGTAGCCGAGCAAACGCTCAGAGTAAGCCAGAAATGGATGGTCAAGTCAACTCCACGGTGGATCTGGTCCAAACTAGCGTTCGGGAACACTTCACTTTGGATCATGGTGACTATTGAATGTTGAGCAGCTGTTCGATGACGTTCAATGGCAGTCTTGACCCTGAAAATATCGTCAAAAGTTTGAGTTGCGAACTCATCAGCAGGAATACCAGGGTGATCGGCCATCTCCTGGAGTGCATACTCAAGGTATCGGAAATATACCTCAAAGTCAAGCGTTGAAGATGAAGACGATGGCCAAAACGATGAAACTATTGCTTCCCGATCACTCTGTGAGAGCTTGCCGCTGGCGTGAAATAGTGACCGCATAGTTCATCACTATCAAATCCTTCCTGCAACAGGTTTCAGTTTGGAGTCCAAATTGCAAATCATCCTCTTCATAATGTCTTGTTGAATAATGATAAATGCGCAGCTCCATCAGGCTGAACATTGCCAACTCTCAGCCTAGTCGGTGGCTTAGCCACCACCGATGTGCAGATGCGACCCTAAATGTGGATTAGTGTCATTCGCTTTGAGATTTCTGCCTTGGTAAAGGCTGTGCTACCCATCAGAGTCATGCTCTCATAGATCTCTAACCTAAGACCTGGAATGATATTTCATCAACCAATTGATCTCCCTGGGATAGCCCTGAAAAAGCGCCTTAGCCAGAGTCAGACCGTTTTGACTGCTCACGATGGGCTACGATCTCAATGAGAAGTGACTCAAGCCTGCCGACCGGGAAGACCACCCCGCTCCCAAACCTCAATTTACGACTCGGACATCATCTTGCGATCGGATGGCTCATCAGCCCAGCTGCATTGCATCAGACCCGAATGATATAAGCTATCCTATCACTGCATGTGAAAAGCTGGGGACCTACGGCCATAGAAATTGGTATATGGCATCTCACGACACGCCGTGTGCCTGCTTGAGATCTAGTTTTGAAGCGGAGATACGTCAAAAGCTTGATCATGATTTGAGACGCCTCGTAGGCCGTGTTCAAGCTGTCACCAACGTTCCGGATGCTTGCGCTGAGTTTAGGTTGATCGGCCGCAAGAAGCGTGGTCTTATTCAGGCCACGCCCACTGTACTGATAACCTGTTACACGAAGGAGTGTCAGCAAGCCGTTCAAAGGCACTTCCAATCCAAAGAACAACCCAACTACTTATTAAGCTTCGGAAAGCCCATCTTCGTTAGATTGAAAAGCCCTCGACTCCGGTGGGCCGCTCCAGTCCTCCCGCGTCCACTAGCGTCCCCTCACTATGAAGAGAATGAAATAATGGATCAAGAGACTGCCAGATCCAGTCCCATCGATGTGCGCGTTAGCTTTGAAAGCATTACAAGCAGCGAATCTATAGCTGGTTCTCTGATGAGGTTCGAATTCACAAGTGGAAGCGAACGCAAAGCTCGTTATTCTCGGTTGGGTGGAGTTATCGATATTGACGGCGTATCCCACATGTTGACCACTGCGCACACTTTCGTCACACTCGCGGTACGGGTCGATCGAGCTACGACTTCTGATCAAGAATCAACCGACAGCAGTGACAGTGATGTGCTGTACATCAGCCCGGAAAACGACACTCATGACGTGGAAGATCCATCAGACGCAGAAAGCACAGCTGAAGAACAACTTTCCAGCGTCTCAAGCGTCCCAAGCTGGTCCACGACCAGTGATATTGGACTCTGGGTATTTGGCAAAGACCATGGTGGTGAAATAGGAAACGGTACCTTGAGCTCGGACACACATGGTTCAGACTGGGCAGTCTTCAAGATCCCTAGCGCATACTCAGATAGAAACACATACCTCTATCACGTTCCCGAGAGACCGCCTGAAGTCATATCAGTTTGCTCTATCGCTGAAGATAGTGCCGATGAACTCTGCGGCCATGCGCTCGTCTTGGGCAGCCGTTCACGCGTCTTTCCCGGATATGTGCATAATTCTATAATCTCAATGTACAGTAACGGTGACGTATTCCATCTACACCAAATTCGTATGGAAGCAGAACTTGGTATGCACACATACTCTTGCCATTCCGCTCTCTTTCAGACGTCCTTAACGCGCTTGTTCTAGATTTCGCTCTCTCGGGTTCATGGGTTGTCCGGGGTTCTTCTCTCCTTGGTATCGTCGTTATGGCCGATTTTGAAGCGAAGGTACTTTACATGATTCCGGCACAACGGACGTTTACGAGCATCCAAGCTACCCTTGGGGCCCAATCGGTTGGGCTTAAGCAGACATCTCCTACCCCAAGAGAATCAGCAGCTCGTCGTTCAGCAAAGAATGTCCAGGCTGGCAATTCCAGTGACTCTTCTCCATTAACACCGGGATTCGGACCATCTGGAATGTCGCCAGATGCCATCCCTAACATACGGACAAGTGTAAGAGACTTTAAGGATTCGTCACCACGATGGCAGGTCATTCATCGCGTTCGCCGCCAAAAAGCATTCTCACCCTCGGTGGTAACTAAAAGAGTCGGACAGTGGGATCTATGGCTTGACAAGCCTCGTTGGCGGCGTGAACCAGAAATTTCTCGGTACGACGACGACCCTATTGGAGACCCACCAGCAAGTGCTGCCTCCATGTCTCTTGAGGGATCAATTCCAATCACAGATATCAATACCTACCTCTATCACCATAGAAATACCTTGTTCGTTGTCATCCGAGACTACGAACAGAACACCCGCCAGCCAATCCTATGGGGAGACATTCCGTCCTCAGGAGATGGAATGGTCCTCACTGAAAAGGGTACTCCGCCACCCTCAAGTGAAATGGTCTCGATCGTTTCCACCGATCTCTACAGGGCCTGTGACAAGATGTTTACCCTACTCCCCTACCGGCCCAACAATTTCAAGCCCAAGCACAGGTACCAGCTAAACGCGCCATATTTCTCAATTTATCATTCTCGCAAATCACTTAAAAAGTGTGCTTCACGACTTGGTCTTCAAGAACAAGAAAATTGGGAAGTGCTTATCAAATACATACTAGAGACTTATGGCGGCGATTATGAGAGAGCGGACAAGTTGATCTCGGAAGGGCGGATTACAAAGTCGTTTCTCCCGTATTTGTTTAAGCCAAAGCAACATATGATCCGAAATGAAAATGGGGTCTTGCGAGCCTATAAGTCTGATTCCTGGCTGAAAGTTTCGGAAAGAAGACTGATTACGGAACGAGACAACGACAATGGGGATGAAATCTCATCTACAGGAAGTGGTGACCTGTCTAGCCTATCTGGAGAAGACAATAGCTCTCCTCCCGGAGATGAAGAAGCTTTGCCCCCGTATTTTCCTACTGATGAGGAAGATGAAAATCAAGGCACTTATGAAGTCATCTCTTGGGCCATAAAATGTCACTACTGGGAATTCGATGGAGAATTTCATGTCAAGTCAGACGAACTTCAGATCCCATGGGCTTGGTCAAAAGAAGACATGGCTCTGATCAGTGAACTGAGTTTGTACCCACTTGATTCGGCCGAGTCATCCGTCCGTAGTTCACTTGTGGCCAGAGGGCGTCGGTTTTGGAGCTGCCGCAAACAAAGCTATGTCGCATACAAAGGCGAGGACGGTCGTCAAGCAAGTAATAACCCACCAGTAGCGCAATCGGAACTGACAACTGAGCCTACAGACTGATACAAGGTACATTATTGATACAATGACCTTCAACAAGCTTCACCAAATACCTCAAAAGATCCCAGCCAGCCGCAAAGGGCTTGATGCGGCGTCTTTCCAGTCTGATGAACAAATACCAGAATCATTTTTCTTGCTTCTCCCAACCGAAATCATGGGATTTAGCTTACTTACGAGAACCTGGAGTAAGCAAATGTCTAACTACCGTTGCAACTTTCGACTAAACTTTTTTTTAGCCACTTTAGAAATCGATAGAGTGGAAGAAGTCCGATGGAACAACAAAGCTTTTGATAGGCTGGTATTACCCGATCAGACCAAGACACTATTAGCATCTCTCGTTACCAATCACTTAGACGCTAAAGCAAACGATATCATTGCTGAAAAGGGAAACGGGCTAACTTTGCTCCTTAACGGACCTCCTGGTACGGGTAAAACACTCACAGCAGAGTGCCTC
Source organism: Trypethelium eluteriae (assembly GCA_021030925.1). Classification (NCBI taxonomy): domain Eukaryota; kingdom Fungi; phylum Ascomycota; class Dothideomycetes; order Trypetheliales; family Trypetheliaceae; genus Trypethelium; species Trypethelium eluteriae. The sequence goes on along the minus strand of JAGFMJ010000102.1, from coordinate 23,258 downwards.
GCCGACCTAGCACGAATGCCACTATACCAGGTGTCGTGTGGTGAAATTGGCACACATTCAGGCGAGTTGGAGAGATATTTCGCACACGTATTCGACCTTGCTAACAGATGGAACTGCATTGTGCTTCTGGACGACGCAGATGTCTTCCTACAGCGGAGGAATCTCTCAAACCTACAGCGAAACTCACTAGTCTCTGACTTTCTTCGAATCCTGGAGTACTACAGCGGAATACTTATATTAACCACGAATCGGGTAGGTATCTTCGATGAAGCTGTCGTATCCAGGATCACACTCGCCCTGCGTTATACCGTCCTCGGTAGCGAGCAGCGGCGGATGATCTGGTTGAATTTCTTCAATCTCTTGGAAGAAGGGGAGACCGGACTTGAAGTTGACTTTGATGATTTGCGCCTCCACCTTGGTGATCTAGCAGAGAAGGCCATGAACGGCAGGCAGATTCGAAATGTTATTACTACAGCCAAGCAGCTTGCAAAGTTTAGAAGGCAGCAACTCAATCTTGAGATAATAGAGCAAGTTCTCGGGGTTTCTAGCAAATTTGATCAATACTTTGACTGAGGTGCGGGGTGGCAATGAGACTACAGTTGCTCGAGATATGGGGTCTCGTTGACACGCCCACAATGAATCCAGCTTTTAATGTATATATATATATATATAACACTTGGCAATATCTGTTTCAAATTCTATAGTCTCTGACATGAGAATCTTGAGAGACTACATATATGTGAAATGCATTCATGGGAATGAGAGGATCAACTAATCATTTGCTCTCCGTTTTTGGTGACGCTCATTTTCTTGTGGAGCAATTTCAAGGCCTTATAAGCGTTCGCTAAGTCAGCATCTGAGGGAGACGGTAAGTCTCATTTGGCTTGTCGTATTCCTATTCCCGTTCGTGTCATCCTCATGTTTGAAAGTGGAAAATTTGCCCTAGCCTGTGAGGCTTGTACACTCGATCGCGCAACCTGTCAATTCATTCTGATACCATGTTTATGAAGACGGAGGTCTTTGTTGATGTTCGATGCAGATTGTGATGGCATCCAATTAGAGCGAATGGACAGAGCAACATCAGTGATTTTCGGGAGACAGCCAAACACTTAGCTGGTGAAAGAATTGTAGGTCTTCATTGACTTTTGTCCTGGGATTTTTGACTTAGTCGTTTTTGGGGAAAAGAGGAATGATAGCCGCAAGAAATATGAAGCTGAAAAGATCAAACCAGACGAGATAGTAAAGGAACACAACCCTCAAGCTCAAAAGATCGTTGGAGCTATCAATTACATGACATCTTGACCTGCTATTTCGACAAACCATGGCTATCGATCATGGTCGACGTCTAGCCAACTCTTATGTATGGCTCCCAGCAGCTCCCGTAACTCTCAGCACAAAGTTGACAATGACTGCTGCCAAAAGCGCAACAGCAAGCACCGTTGGTCCATATCGATCATCAAATCCACCCTGACCCCGTTTCCGTATACTCTGTGCCCTCCAGTGAAAGGTGAAGAGGGCATATACCATGGTGGCCATGGCAACGAGAGTGAAGAGTCCCGCGCTGATTTGACCGACCTTGTCACCGAAGTTGAGCAGGCCGATTGCAAGGCCACCAAGGATGACGGTGAAGTTGAGCCATGAGAGGAAAGTTCGTTCGTTTGCAAAGAAGACTTTGGGTTCGACGCGGGTAGGCAGAGCGATACGCTTGCCTAGAATTGAACGATTAGTCCTAAAGCCGAATGAGATCGGTCATGTCCAATATACGCGTACCAGGAGCTGTCTGGAGAAGAGGCTGGCTTGACATTATGACCACTTTTTCCCGGAGCAAATAGCAATTGACAAAGAACAAGTGGCGACGTTTATCAGCAAGAGCGATGGAATGTATGGAGAAGACCTGAAGCTACCCATGCATTTCAGAAGTTTGATGGTTAGAAAGGCGTTTTGCTCCCGTCTTCGGCGGGGCTAAGCATGGGGAAACAGGAGGTGGCCGATATTTGTAGTGGGGATCTTGCAGCCCAAGAGGAACAAGGACACTCATCAATGCCCATTCCTTGGGATTTCTTGGCGTTTTTTTTCTCCCCAATTGTTGAATATCCAGTGCATGCTGTCTATGCTCTCTGAAAATTACTGGTTAGGTCCTCCAGGCGTGGAAAATTCGAGATTACAACAGTGTATCGGCCACCTCCAATGTTACCAACCCTGGAGGCTTTGTCTACGGCGAACTGCAGAAGCTAGAACCACAACCACCAAACATCGCCCCTCCACTGTAAACAATCATCAGACGATCCAAAGTTCGAAATCTGATTGAGCAGCACCACATCTGCAAAATGTCTGAATCAGTACGATACCATACAAAGGCCCTGCAATCAACTGGAACGCTAAATCTCATTAGCCCGTGTCGACTACCCGATTGAAGCAAATAGCGACAGACGTGGGTTGCTCCTTGACTGCAGCTAATGCTCATTCTCATGATAATATAGGCTTGTGACTCTGCACTTGGGACTGTCGAAGGATATTCTCATTCACGGACATCAGAGTGGAACGAGACCATCATTGTAAGCGACTCCGGCCCTGCAGACCGCCAGCCGCTCTGTTACGTAGTGTGCACAGCTCACCCTTGTCTTTGCCAGAACAAAATCCTCCAATCCCTCATCTCTGAAACCTCGTCGATCGGCAATCCACCCACTTTCAAATACGCTGTGAACAGCACCATCATTCAGCACCTCTCAGACCCTCGGCCACAACCCATTAGCACATCCAATGCCTCGACACAAGGAACCGAGGGTTCCACAGCCGAGAATGAGACACCCTCAGATACTCCGAGTGGGAATGCGACCAGCGGACAGAAGGTGGGTAGAAGAGGTATGCACAGCGCGACCGGAGCATTTTGGAACAATGAGAAAGATGGAATGTGGAGCTTCAAATATGATGGTGGAGAGAAAAAGGGTATGGATGTCGTGGTATGTGTGCTTTGGATTGCGGTTTGAGAAATGATATGTTTTAAGAGAGATCAGTTCAACAATGTGCTCTTGGACTATATTGTATAGGATACACATGCTCTCGAGGTAATTATGCACAACGATTTCGATGATCCACAGATGCAGATGGTTGATCATGCCAGATAAAGCGGCATCTTTGCCCAAGTATGCGACTTCGAAAAGGTGGCGCAGACAACCTGGGTCCAAGCCTATTCTCCTTTTGAGTATCCCCAGAACTGGTTCTTCCAGCAGTTCCAAGCTCATCTCAAGTACTCATCTTAAACCCTCCATTCGCACATATGACGCTTCCCGTACACCACGCACTCTCCTCTCCCACCAACATCCCCACAATCCCTGCAATCTCGCCCTCATACCCCGGCCTCCCCCCATTCTTCTCCGCATCCCTCACAAACTCCTCCCGATCGATCCCCTCCCGCACCTTCGCCAACGGCGTATTCCGCATCCACCAGCTCATCTGCTCCTGAAACGCCGCATCATTCCCACCATACATATCCGTAGCCACCGGCCCAGGGTTCACCGCATTCACCGTCGCCCGTTCGCTCAATTCCCGACTCCACGTACGCGTCATCGCCTCCAGCGCCGCCTTCGTCCCACCATAGATGCTCTGCCGCGGAAACCCCAAGCTCGAGCTCACGCTCGACAGGTTGACCACGCGGCCGCTGCGGTCGTGCGGCAGGTACGGCTCCGCGGCTTGCATCAGCAGCAGCGGGCCCCTTACATTCACGTTGTACTGACGCGCGAACTCCGCGCTATCGATCTCCGAGATGGAGCGGTTTTGCGCCACCCCCGCGTTGTTGATGATGATGGAGAGTGTGAAGGCGCCGGTTTTCGGGTGCGAGAAGTGGTTCTTTGCGACGGAGACGAGGTGCGCGGGCCCGCTTTCGGAACCCATGTCGGCTTGGACGGGGATGGCGGTGATGGAGTGCGTGTCTTGCAGGTGGGTGGCGAGGTCGGCAGTCTTTTGGGCGGAGGAGGGCGAGGTGTAGTTCATGAGGAGGGAGCAGCCTTTGGCGGCGAGGTTTTCGCAGATGGCGGCGCCGATGCCTGTTGTTGAGGTCAGATCTGGAGATGGGAGAGAGATGTGCGCATTTAATTGCCTCTTGATCCTCCTGTTACAATTGCGACTTTCCCTTCCAATGGCCTCCTTGCTGCGCTACTACCTAGGTTCGTAGATGCCATTCGCGTTGCCGTTGGTCTAGACATAGTGTGGAATTGCGGCAAGGGAAGCTTGGGTCTAGACTTGAACTTCTTCTGAACCAACTCATTGACACACACTCGCTGACAATAAGAGCGCGTCTCGGCGCACTGTTTGGTAGAGATTTTGAGATGTGATGAGGATTGGAGTTGCCCCGCAACCAATCGAGGGGTGGGTCTCTTCGACAGCATTATGCAGATAATATAATAAAAGAAAGTCAAACTGAATATACTTCTCTAGAAGAATTTCAGGTACATATAGAAAGGCGATCGGATAATGTACGAAAAGAACATCAATTTGTCGAAGGCAAGAAAGAGAAGGTACCTATTTTCTATAAATTATTCTACCTAGGCCTAGGTACCTGGCGTCACGGACTATTTTCTCCCGCGGCAAACATTCCCCCTCGAGTGCCTTCCCCTCCTTCGGAGTAATTTCCGGTTCCTGAAATTGTCTTAACCTACGGTGATAACTACCGTACTGTGGGCCTACGAGAGTGACTACCTAGATTGAGGTCCAAAACTTTTGCAATTTTTTTCCTTAACGCTGTTGGCGAATTTCATCGCATTAATCTTTGGCCACTGCCGCAGCTTGATCACATCCAAATGTATGGAGACTCAAATAGTGAGCTTACAAAGCTAATGTATTATTCTGAGATACTCTACAGGTGATGACTATTAGATATGAGAGAATCACAGACACACAGATCGGCCCGCCAGTCCCAAAAGAGCAGAATATCGGATGCCAAGTTCAAGATGGCCCATGCCACTCGACGTCCAAGCTAACGTTCCTGACGTCTCGAGCCAGCAAAATCAGCATCGCCGCCATCAGCCAAAAGTGCCATCTTGGCTCTTCATGCTCGTTCGATGGCACTCCAAATTACATAAGCGAGCATGGGAACAGCATCCTAGGAGACGGACGGGGGCCCAATTGAGGACTCATTTTGCATAGTTACTGCGGTTGGTACGCCGCTGGAACTTATCCTGGTCGCGCTTCTGCTCGCGTAGCTCCCGGGCCCGCGCTGCCTCCTTCTCTATACATTCGTCGCATTTCCAAGTGACTTTTATATCCTGTCCGTACGTGATGTCGGCTTCAGAACAATCCGCCTTCCTTTTTTTCGTCTCGGTGCATCTTGAGGTTTGTATCTTGAGTATATGTTCGCATGCATATTTGAAAATGGTCCTGTTGCACCTCTTGATGTAATAGTGCTAAGCTCAGAATGCCCTACAGGTTCGAGTTAGCCTGGTCAATCATTTCTTTGTATATCTATAGGTAGACACATGGCACAGAAAATAATGAGAGGAGATAATAATGGGCCATATCACCACTGACCTTTCGAAGATTGGAGAGTTCACGAGAACCTGGATTGACGACGGTATGTTCTTTGATCTGCTAATATGATTGTTTGAGGTGACAGATCAGACTGTTGAAGTTGGAGTATCTGAAGATACATCTTGAAGGAGCGCCAGCAGCTTCTTATACGTCTTCGGAATGAGTCAAGGTCGAGATCGCAAGTTAACGATAGGCCAATAACTACGAGCGTACGTTATCAATGGAAGCAAACTATAGATTGAATGTTTCTGGTCACTGAGTGAGGACTGAGACCACCGGGCCTTGCGGCAGCTACAGGGAAAGTTGCAACGGGACAGATAAAAACTGTTTGCTGAAGGAGCGAATTGAAGAAAGCTGCTTGAATCGCGAGCCAGTGAATAATTGCAATATCGGAAACACACATCCCGCAAGATATGCACAGTAAATGGCGGATCACATGCTGAGCCGAATCATGGCAATGACATGATGGCAAACAGTCACGGCTGGCGATGAAGCTGCCATGATGGAGATAATTGGCAGTAATGCAGTGACAGTTAAAGTCCAGATTCGAAGCATTGATCAATCATACCAAGAGTGAATATGTACAATCGGACTGTAGACGGAGCTTGAGAAGAAACATAATATTTACGATTCTCGGACAACAAGGGGTGAGGATCACAAGTGTAAGACAGGATCAAGACTCATGGTCGAGATGAATTCACGGCTGATGACAGGGTGGATCGGTTACCAAGTACAAGTTTTGAGCATAACACTTTGTCTATCGATGAGACCGATGAGTAGAAAATCCGTCACATTGATGAATTCAGATCCCATACTCCTTAATGTTATCTTGTTTCATGACTCAGACATTTACTGAGCCGCTGAGCATCTTGCAAGCAGTCTAAATTAGGGTTTCAGGTTAGAGAAACTGTTGAAAAGTAAAATGTATCCCTTCGTACCATGCTATCTTGAACACAAAACATCGATAGGTAAATCGTCAGAATTGATCTCTTAAGAATCTAAGCTAGACTCGGCGCAATTCGCTCTCCCGAACTCAAGCTCAAAGGGTAGCGCAGTCGTTGAAGGAGATAACACCAACCCCTTGTGTGTCGATCGAGGACTTCGAATTAGAGAATATGTGATAGAAATGCCGGAACAGCCACTGAGTCCATCACGATGTGGCTCGGGGACTTAAGTTTGCACCAAGATCAAGACTATTGCGGTAGCTGGCAAGATAGTCCTAAAGGGGAATCGATCCTCGGCCAGAACGTGTGAGGTCAATCGGTACCCTGCTAATTACGTTGTCTAGTCCTCGCGCTTTAAGTCGATACAAGGCTCTGACGCTCAACGCCAATTGTACCAGAAACTGGAGATCCGAAAATAGAGTCAACATTGGCTCCTTGGGTTGGTGCAAGCCTGGGTTTTGAGATCGTTGGAGAGCCCCATTCGAGATGCTGTGAACAGAGAAAGGTAAGCCCATACCATTATCACGTTGGTTTGGCCGAGCGTAATGGAAAGTGGAGCTGGAAATTTTAGACTTGAAGAAGTTCTGAAGTAGCTGCCTTGGGATCTCCGCGTGTGAGTGATTAGTTGCAAAGGCTTTAGTCATGAAGGAAGCTTATCGTCCAGTGACGCTGACACATCATTGACTGAGAAGTGACTGGAGAGTAAGACGGAAAATAGAAGGTGATGTTTGAAACGAGATCATGAGGTAGGGTGCCTTTGAATCTCGCCCACAAGGTCCACGATTGCTTGCCAATCAGCTTGCTTGTGAAGACAGGGGCATTCACCTTCCTTTGTCTACCTCTTGACTAATTTCTGGAAAGAAAATGACGATATGGGTTGACCTACATAGTCGATGGGTGTTATTCCCAGGGTAAAACGGCAAAGACAACCAAACACCAACGTAATGTTGTTTCCCAAGGGAGACTCAGTTAGATTCCATGCTATAAGGGAGTAGACAGCCTCACATAAGGAATTGGCAATGGGTGCTTCTACAAAACTCCTTACTGTCTGTAAATGAATATAATTGTACATAAACAATGGAAGATAAGAGGCATGGGGTAGCTCGTTGTAGCATGGACTTAGATGTCTGCATTCAGACGTCATCACGACGATTGCAAGCAATTTGAATGTAGTGGTCAAAGGTCGCAAGCACGATTTGCCAGGTACATTTCACAGAAAGCAAAAGCAAGGAAATTAAAAAGCCTCATGAATACTCAGTCCATACCAGTGTTGAAACTACAGAAGCGCAAAGCAATGTCAGAGCCAGCTCATGTGTCAGGAAAAGAAAGTAGAAGAAGAGAAAAGGCATCACGGAACAAGAGGATGCAATTCTATAGTAATTGAGCACCAATGAAACGAGGCAGGACGAGCAGTTCGATCGTGATACAGTACTGCTGTGCCAGTATCCTGTCTCCCTTATGATTTATCCGTATCTCTTTTGGACTGCTGGGACTTCTTCACCGGCGAAGACGAATGGTCATCACCGAACTGATCCTTCTTACTCGTCTTCTTATTGCTAGAAGCCAAGGTAGTCTTTTTTTGCTCCTTCTGGCGGCAAGCTGTACACTTGTCCTCTTCATTTTCTACCTCAATGGTGTCAGTTGGAGGGCAATTTTTGGAGGGATTGTCCTTCTTTTCGGTGCATTTGCAAGGTTTGTGTTCCTTGTGATTGCATGTGTAGGTTGTCGCGATTGTACAACACATCGCGGTTCTGGCGCTGCGAGGTCTCAATTACTTCTGCACTTGCATTTAGCTTCTCATTGGGCAGTATAGGAAAAGGGGGGATTACTATTCGAAATATTATCCAGGCAGCTGTGGGGTTGTCGATGCGTCTTATGAAACTTGCTTTCGAAGCAATGAGATTCTGGGAAATTACAGACCGATGTCTCTGATTGAAAGCATAAACCGAGTGAAGAAACCAGATGATCAATGAAAGTGCAGTGATGGGAAGTAGTGGACACTTATATACTTTCGAGACAAGCGACTAGCAGGTAGAAGAAAATACACGTAGATGATGACGCGATAAGTGACTCGAATAAGTCATCTTCACTGACTTAATAGCGAAAATTTTGTCATATGCTTGGACTGAAGGAGATCATTCCCAATGAAAAGACTCAAGAGTGACAGAAAGGCGTCGGTAGAGATTATGATGTGGTTCATCATTCGACCGTAGGTTCGCTTAAGGCAGACATTCACAAGAAAGTGAAGTTCTGTAAACGGGGTGCTATAAGCAATCCGTCATAAACACTCACTGTTAATAGCAGCTAGAGATGCAATAAATCATGATAGAAGGAATGACAGGCTCACGGGGAAGAAAAGAAACTTGCTTAGAATTCGAGATGAGTTAGATTGTGAGTACACTGGAGCACAAGGCTGAAAATCACCGATTTCATGAATTGAAATCAGTCAAGCTCAGTGTTGAGACCAACCCAAACGATAAGACAAATGCAAACATTGGAGTCCATTCAAGCACACCCAACTATGAAATTGCCGCGTTACACTCATCTTTGTAGATCATCTCCTTATGCCTCGCATGACGCCCGCAGTAGATGACCCAACTCGATCTTCCGACTCATGGCAGCGGGGCCCTTGCCCATACATGGGTGGCCGAGAATCTGACGGACCTCCAAAACTTTGCGTACGCAACGCACCGCTTCTAGCACCTCGTATGCCAAATGTGTCTTGTCTCCTCGAGCCAAATGACGACCGTGGGCCTAACAGACCAGATGTTGATGGAGTCGCGGATGGTAGCGGAGCAGCTCGCTTGGGTGCAGAGGTCTGTGCCCACCTCCCATACATGTCGTTCCTCGAGGTTTGCGTGGAGTGTACTGGTCCTGCGCGAGGAAGGTCAGGGCGTTGAAATAGGCCCTCGGCCGTCCGTGGGGTCTCAGGCACAATGAGGCTGTTGTTAGCAGCTGCTCTTGGTTCGCGACCTCGATAAAAAGGATCTCGATATACATCGTATGGATCGTCCGTATATGTTCGAATACGCGCATCGGTACGCGGTTGCTGTGCAGGCTCCGTTCTGAAGCCCTGCATCATATCACGAAACTCCTCATTCTTGCTCCGGAGTATCGACGGAGTATCTGCATATAAATTTGCTCGTAGAGAGTGGAAAAATGGACTGGACACTGACTTGTATGGTGACGTGGCGGAATCGTATCTCTGTCGTACTGGAGCCGGAGTGACTGGAGCAGCATTCTGATTTTGATAAGGCGAAGACCACCAAAGGGAATGCGTTTCTCGGTTGCTTCGAAAGGGCTTGCTGGTGTCCATATGCTCGTCAGAACGAGCGGCTTTCAGATATCCAACCTGTCGTCGGTTTGCATTCGACCCTGTATAGTGGGCTAGTGGCTCTGTCCTATGGGCAGATCTCGGTACGAATGGGGTTCCTTCTGGTGAAGGCCGATATATGTTCCGTACCACATCTTCCATGCCAAAAAAAGCATCGATTCGCTTCGGACTTTGCGGCCGGTGACCTCGGTTGTACTGCGATGACTTTTCGTAGTTGTAGTGCCTGGATCCATGGATCACATTTGCTGAGTGGTGAGCGTCAGATGGTTCCAGACTCTGGATCGGCTTCGGGGGCACGAAAGAGGGACCACCCAACAGAGCATTGTTCTCCGGATCTTGTAATCGAGCCCTTTTGTAATCTTTAGGAGATGTCGTTTGGCTGACCGCGGTGCCATGCTGATGGACTCTTTCAAGATTTCGGAACGTATGATTATTGTACTCATGCGTCATATGCTCGCGTGAGATACCATTTGCTTCATTCTGCTGCCGCTCGTATCGATTTACCTGCACGGCCTTTGCATCTGGCCTTTCAATCGTTTGCTCCGAACTCCGTGGTTTTGTGAGCAAGGTTAATCTTGGACTTGAACGCGAATGACTCGATCTGTGGGATAAGCGTTGTGGACTGCGAATTGGCAGCGCAGAAGGAGGCGGCATCATATCACGGCTTGTACCTTTTGCGGGGTTTCGCGCTTCAATGAACGAACTTTGAATATTCTGTAGATAATCGGCACGTTTTCTTTTCGTTCCAGAGCTTCCCAGACCGTCATCAGAAACCAAATATTCAGTAACATATGCGTGTTTTGACTGCGGCCTAAATGTTGTGTGATTCGAAGTAGATTGATCGCCTGGCTCTCTTCGGTGGTCTCGATACTCGTCGAGTTTTTCGATGGGAGTTATATCAAGTTCGCCATTGATTCCCGGACGTGACGCCGAATGTTGCCTGTTAGGACTGGTGACGACCTTGTCCTCCACTCGCTCATTTGGCGGGCGATATGAGAATTTTGTGCTCGGGACTTCGTAGCCTAGATACAACAGTTGCTTTCTGAGCAGCTCATTCTCACTGTACCTGGATAAGTATTCGTACATGCTGCTACAACCAATTAACTTACTTTGCTAGTTTTGTCACCAAGCCAAGATAGTGCTTGATTTGAGGCTCCTTTCGCTTCCATAGTTGCAATCGCTTTTCGCTTTCCCCGAGAACCTGTACTCTGGCTTGTAGCTCCTGTACTTGTCCCTCTAAATTATCTGCTCTGGTTGCCTCTTCTGTCACCCTTTTCTCCAGAAGGCTAGAATTGTTGGACTGCTCCCTCACCTTGCGTAAGGCCTTCATCCCGTAGCGCATAAGGGAGAGATATTGAAACTATACTAATCAACAAGATTGTGCTAAGACTTATGCATCTATAGAACTCACCCTCATTGCCCCGGTATCTTTGAAATCGGCATCCAGCTTAATCGGCGGAACTTGAAAGAACGATGGGGGAATTGCAGCATCGAAATCGCCATTGGAGATACCACGAATACCATATAAGTTCCTAGGGGACTGATCATTCTTGGTAGCAGCGCAAAACGGGCAGGGTGCGCGTGGAGGCTTGCTCTCCGGATGAAACGGTGCACCTAAAGAGTCGACATCAGGGACAGCAAGGAAATGTAGTACGCGCCTGCTTACCTCCACCCTCTAGATGTTCGCCGCAGGTGAGATGTGCGCATTCTGTGAGCCATAGCTTTGTGGTTGTGGTGTCGTGGCTTTGCCTGCCATCATTTAATCCGTGATTGCTTGGTCGAGAACTGTAGACGTCGTTGATTGTCGCCTGACAAACTGAACAACTAAGTATGAGCTCGAGCGGCGCGATAATTATCTCGTTTGAGCTGTTTCCCGACATTTAGAGCACTTTCTGTGGGGCCATTAAACCGAGCAGGGAAATGTGCGGACGGGTCGAAAACGCGTCATCACGTGCTACCATTTATGATGAAGCATTCTCGCCTATGGCGACGATTGAAGAAGCGAAGCATAGTGATACGAATAGCAGTTGCTCATCTAGATGCTTTACCACGGCAAAGGAAACACAAGTCAAAATATATACAATTACTCACAATCCCGCCAGTGTAGCATTTATTCGAAGGTTCTACAAGGATAGCTGCAATATGTCAGTATCTCGATAACTGCGGTTGAAATCAAAACAGCTTACTTTGTACCATAGGTTTGCTCTTTGAGAATCTCGTATCTCTTTCCACCATCTACTGGACTGAGGCCACTTGGTAATGGGGGCAGGCCACCAGGACCCAGTATGCTTGCAATATTTTTCTTCCCTTCGTCCTTTTCAAAGAACTTAGATAGCCCCCTCTGTCCTTCCTCTTTTACCTCCACGAGCTGCTTCTGCCCTGCGTCGCCAATCTTCAGTACCTCATCCTTAGGAGTTGCCTTACTTCCCACTGTCAAGAGGCCGACTACATCGCCTTGGTTCACGACGCTCAATTTCGGATATTGCCTTCGGACATCACGTTTCCAGTATGGATTCTCAGCAAGATCGGCAGCAGGGACTGTAACAGGGTCGTCGTAGTTGCGAGGGTCGTTGGCTCCTGGAGGAGGATTGCGGAATTGAGGGTTAAGAGGGATACCGCTGGAGCGCTTTGAATCGATCGATAGCTTTGACGATATCCAGGCACCCCAGCCTTGTGGTTGTACTGTGTATTTCTGGTGCGTGGAATTAGCTTAGAGTAAAGAGAGGAGCGCATAAAGGTACTTTATAACGAGATGCTTGGTTGGCAGCAGACTGTATAGCTTGCTTTGCGCCTGCGGAAGCCATGTGGAAAGGGAAGAAAGCCTCAAGAGGTCGCTCGGCTCTCAATAGATCCTGATAATGGGGTGCTCTTGCATCATTCAGGGTGTCGAATGGGTTCATCAGACGGTGGGCGGGATGCATAGCTCCGCCAGAGATGTACGCTAGGCCAACTAAGCCCAGAACGGCAATGCGGCTCTCCGTGCGAAGAAAAAGTCTCCGATTTCGAGATACAGACCTTCATCTCTCATCCTGTTAATTACAATGCTAAATATGCCTTATATATTCCTTCACTTTACAGTCTTATAAAATTTCTATATTTGCTAATCGTTGTATACATTGACTTTAACAATTCTAGACTTGAAATGTCAAGAAATGCAGGTACGAAGATGCTTTGTTGTTACGGTACGATAGTTTACGAGTCAGAATCGGATACTTTTTCTCCACCCGGACAGGCAGGCTAAGCTACTTGCTTCATGATCCCTAGTTCTGCAGCATCTGACTGGTGCCAATGTCTACAACGTACATTAGCACGCTCATAGACTAATAATTGTCTATGACTCGAGAGAGCAGATACTCCCATTCGGCGGGTTCCTTGCGAATCCGATTCGCTACAAATCCTTGAGCAGAGCCTTTCATTGGTTTGGGACTGTTTCACTCAAGTATTTGTGTGACGTAGGACGATGTGTATCCTAGGTAGGTTAACCGCAAACATCAGGGCACAGAGGTATATATACATATGCAGGCGCTTCCTAATTGACCGCTATCAAGCGTCGAGTGCTCCCTTTGATTGATATCGAAAGCGTTTCTCTCCAGATCATCACGACTCCTCAACTATGTCTTCTAAATCATTTGTGATCCAGGATGTTCGAATCTTCACCGGCGAGGAGGTCATTGACTCTGGATTCGTCCACGTTGAGGATGGGCAGATCGTTGCTGTCGGCTCCGTTAGGCCAACAACGAGTGATGCAGTCCTGACCATATCAAGGCCTGGGCATACGCTGCTTCCTGGTCTCATCGATGCCCACGTCCATTCTGATGCCAGTCATACAGTTCTCGCCCAGTCAATAAAATTTGGAGTGACTACAGTACTTGACATGGGATCCAAGGCAGAAGATATTCAATACCTCAGAGGCGTTGCTAACGAACGTAAAGATTACGCCGATATCAGAAGCGCCCAGACAGCAGCCATGGTCGAGGGAGGTTGGCCAACGCCTGTATTTCTAGCCTATGACTCTTCGCCAGGGGCTACAGTCATACTGGATTCGTGGCCCAAGATCAGAGGTCCTGAAGATGCTGACGAGTTTGTAGCGAGGAACGTACATGAAGGTGCAGACTATACCAAGATTCTTCATGATAGCGGCCATGCGGTGAAGGGAGGGCCACTGCCAAGCTTTTCAATCGAATCACAAAAAGCACTGGTAGAGGCCAGTCATAAGCGTGGAGTGAGGTGTTTTGCACATGCCACAGGCCTAGAAGACACCTTTCAAGTCTTGGAAGCCGGCGTCGATGGTGTCATGCATACTATTTACGACAAGAGCCCGTCAAAGGAACTTGCTAGAGCGTATAAGCAATGCGGTGCATTCTGTAATCCTACTCTCGGCGTCATTGCGACTTTGACCGGCGAAGGAGATGACATCAGGTTGCGACTAGCAAGAGATCCGAGAGTCACTGCAAGGTTAGATCAGGAGACTTTAGAGCGATTAGCGAAGACGATTGGAATTGGGAAGCCAGGCGCCAGTGTCAAGTACGCCTATGAAAGCGTGAGGATGCTTCATGAAGCTGGTATCGATATCATCTGGTACGTTCACATCTGTCTTCATGTTACAGCCAAGACTCATGCCACCATTTCCGCAGTGGTTCCAATACGGCGCATATTTCTTTAGGCTCAGCATATGGTTTCTCACCTCATCATGAGCTATCCTTGCTTGTTCACAAGGCAGGCTTAACGCCGAGAGAGGCTCTTCGATCTGCCACTGCTCTTACTGCAGTGCGATTTGGCTTCGAAGATCGAGGTTGCATCGCGAAAGGAAGAAAGGCTGATCTGCTGCTTGTTGAAGGGAATCCGCTTGAGGATATAGAAGCTACCTTGAATTTGAGAGGTGTATGGAGAGATGGCGTGGATTTATAGTCCGCCTGAAGTCGTTGGGTAAGATTGCGAGATTGCAGCCGTAGGATATGTGTTTCCTTGGCCGATGATTGTGTTTGCGCCTTCGTTAATATTCGTAATATCATCGTAATCGATGAAGGGCCTGACAGATCGGACTTAGGCTAATAGTTTACATTATATTGAAGACTGTTCTTGCCTCAAAGATCTTGCTTTGATTGGTCCAGAGAGCTACCTGCGCAGAGTCGGTTTGTACTGTATGGAATAGGTCCGTTCTTCATCTACACTTCACGGAGGATGCTGCCTCCGCAGTCCGAATTTCCTGGTGTCGTACGGGAAATCGGCAAGTCTCGATGATTATTCTCTATTGCTCATATATATGTTTCGGCGCTCCTCGGCGCCGTCTGTACAAAGTCAAGTGCTGACGGCGGCGGCAGCGGCACAGTGCAGAGGTGGGGCTTGACGTGGAGGTCTCAACAAGGATCCATGGCAGTAAGGACGGGAGTGATTTGTCCATTCTACCTTAAAGGAGAGAAAAGTCCTGACTTTAGAGTAGACTGTACGGTCGTGAATTGGATAGAAAGTGTATCAAATCGATTTTATAATATATTATGAAGATGGCTTTAGAAGAGAAAAAGACGCCAACCATTGCAATCATTGGAGCAGGACTCGGAGGCGTTACCCTAGCAATCGGTCTCCTTAATCAAACGAGCATCCCGCCATCTGCTATCCATCTTTACGAAGCAGCATCACAATTCTCTGAAATAGGTGCTGGTATTGCATCTGGACCTAATGCTGTTCGTGCGCTGCGGCTCATCTCCCCGCAGATCGCAGAAGCGTACGCAAAATGTGTAACGAACAACGCGGAGCAGGATCTCTGGTCAACCTGGCTGGGATTTCGTTGGGGGATGCCGAGTAAAGACGGTTCGAGGAGAACGGAAGATCTGATTCTGAACTTAGAATACAAACCGACAGCCGGCCAAGCCGATGAAGAGCTCATCCCTGGAAAACCAATCCTAGCGCGCTCGTGTGTTCATCGTGCCGCTTTTTTGGACGAGTTGGTGAAGTTGATCCCAGATGGCATGTGCTCTTTTCGAAAGACACTCGAGGACATTACGGAAGAATCGTTGTCGGATCCTGTTACACTGCATTTTTCAGATGGTACCACGGCTCGTGCCGACATCGTTATTGGCTGTGATGGTGTCAAGTCCCGCACACGTACCTTGCTTTTTGGCGCTGAGAAAGCAGCACCAGAATTCACGAACCAGTATGCATATCGCTCCCTCGTGCCTATGGAACTTGCAGTAAAAGCAATGGGGCCATTGTTAGCACGTAATGGGCATATACACTTCGGCTACGGCGGCTATATTATCACATATCCTGTCGATCATGGGAAGTTGATGAATCTGGTTGCCATCAAGCCCTTTACTGAGCCCTGGCCTTCTGATAAGCCATGGACCGCACCTGCAACGCGTGAAGAGATGTTGCACGACTTCGAGGGATGGAATGAGAAGTTGCTTGCCATGCTAAATACGGTGAAGAGACCGGAGAAGTGGGCATTGTTCGATTCACAGGATCTGGAAAGATTCTGGAAGGGAAAAGTGTGTGTGATGGGTGATGCAGCGCATAGCAGCACGCCACACTTGGGCGCTGGAAGTGGCATGGCTTTCGAGGACGGCTACATTTTGAGCAACCTGCTTGGGGTTTACTACGAGACCACTAGAAGACATGAGTCCTTGGGATTGGAGAGAGTTTTCGATGCATTCGACTCGGTCAGAAGGAAGCGAGCACAAACCCTGGTGAAGTTCAGTCGTGATACTGGAAAGATGGTACAGTTACGGGACAAGAGCGTAGGTGATGACGAGGAGAGCATTGCTCGATTGTTGCGAACGAGATATGATTGGGTTTGGCGATATGATTTGCATGAAAGTCTGATAAAGGCCAAGACAATGCTAGCCAATGGTAAGTGAGGTTTTCGAGGTTAGGAAGTATTGCCTGTAATTTGTGAACATTCTTTCGAGACAATGAACTCAGCGAAGAGGATCGATGTAATCTACTCATACGATCCGTCTTTCCGAGAAAGTGTATGAAGCCGGGATTGTACTCGAGAAAGTGACAGTGCACTGCAAATAAGGATACGTTAAAGACGAAGCGCGATCTTGGGTTCGCGGGTAGTGAAATACTGTCAAAATTATCAGCCTTGCTATTCTTCGTGCATTGAAGAGCCGTCTGGATGCTCCTTCCTTCGTGTTTGTTTCGTCAAGCTGAGTTATCTGCTTTTCTTTGCAACTCACCGAGGCAATTGTACGTAGATTCCCATCCAGAATTGGATCCGAGAAATCTGTCTGGACAGGTATGAGAGCGCGAAGTGATGTGAACGGACATCTCGAAGAATCTGGCAATAGTCATAGCTCTCACTATCTCGCACACTCGGAGTCGCTCGATCGAACCGCTACTCCGAGGCCATTGCGCTTTTCGCCGACTCGTGCATAGCTGGGTTCAGATGGTAACAACGTCGCTACAGCGAGCTGTGCCACCAACAACGACACAGAGGAAGCGCTTTCCATGGCTTCTGTAGGGGTCTTGGTGGGAAAGCTGTGACCTGAAGATTCCAGTCCAATCTCTCCAACCGACTTGTTTCTCGAGCTGAAGCAGCACCGTTGACTCCAGCTTGAAACACGCACGCGGTATGCTGGCTAGTAGATCATCTTGGGCCGCTGTATCCTTTGGCGCCAACAGCACGCCGACCACATTCTTCATTAAAGGCATGACCGGGACGATCAACGGCAAGGCCATATTCCTTGACAATGATGGCATTCATATCGTAAGCGGTTCTGGCATCAATGACGTGGCGTGTCAGAAATAATCCCCACATTGAACGAAGCCGCGTTGTTTTCGGACCCATCTGGGCGCGTACAAACCACTGCCAAGAGCTGAGGATGAGTAGCGTGGCTGCTCTGGGTGGCTACACCACTCGCAATTGGCGGTTTGAGGACGAATTTAGATAGGAAGATGCTTAGTCTAGGGTCTAGTACGATACGTTGCAAACACTTTAATGCAGTCGTTTCAAATTGTGACGGCGGGCTTGTGAGTGCAGCGAAGATAGGGACATCCCCACTGCTAATGCCTCTGGTGCGGAGAGTTGGGGGAAGACTATGGACTGGAAGTGCATCTGCTGGCCGGGGGCTGCGCCTGATGGCGGTGATGTTTTGAGAACCATATGGTCTGTAGGCAAATAGTGTCGGCTTTAACGAAGAGATTCATACCCGCTGCCGAGATTCGTTGATAGATTGAAAGAAATTATTCTTTTCTCTCCTCTCTTGTCGAATCATCTTTTGGGCGGGTGCTCAATGGCTTGCCAGCTTTCTTCACTGGTTAAGGAGCGGGAGCATCATGTACATCCACCGTCTCTCTCCTGAGAGCACCATCATCAAGGTTGTTCCTTCCTCCGCAACAATTTGTGTTCGAAAAGTCTGAAGCCAACACTGCCATGTTTGATGCGTACGGTATTCAAGCTCACTTGGTAAGATGTCAGTGTGATACCTGGCTGTAGAAAATGTTCGTCTGGCAGAAGACCGGGCCGTAGTAGGTTGTCCTCCGCTATGCCGGCTCTTGAACTCGTAACCCTCAGGGTCTGATTGCTCGGGTGGCTTGGTTCAAAGCTCGAGCCTGTAATTAGTGCTATGGCGCTAAGGTGCGGTTGCTGCAAAAGAAGGAAACGATGGAGAATGAAGTTTATGCACTTGATCGGGCGTTTCATTCGTCCTCTTGAGCTTCCCTTTGGTTCTAGCGTCGCACATCACTAGGGTTGCCCGTCGCTTAGTGATTGCAGACCCAGCTGAAGACCTCCACTCTCCATCAACATACGCGTCCTTCGCTCTACCCTGGGGCTTTGCAGACCTCGCGTCAATTGTCTCCACCTGCACCGTTTCCTGCCAAGACGGAGCTTCCCTGATGTTTTTCTACGATCAAGCATGTTCTTCCGCTCGCTTCCAAGGGACCTTGGACCTCAACCAATGATCTCTTACTGTTTACTATACCCAAAAGTCTATTCTCTTTCGGCGCAATTTCCCTAAAGCCCTCGAGCGTCGTCATTTTGCGTTGCGTCTTGCGAATTCTCTCTTCTCATCAACAGCTACCTTGCTCATACTAGACAGCAAAGCTACTGATCATCAACGATCCCTACGTAGTGGGACAATAACAGCGTATCAACGATGATGCTTCGGAAAGCTCGATGCAATGGACCTGACTTCGGGACCACGCATCCTCCGGGACCACAGTAGTCTAGAGAATGAGCCTGTCATGGTACTGCGTAAGGTGAGGTATCGCGAAATAGCCCTTTCATCTTGTATACAAGTGGCTGAGTTAATCCACGCGTCCGCCAATCTCGAGCGATATAAGATAAGAGGACCTCTTCATGTTGTAGCTCTGTGTCCTATATCGAAGGATTTCAACCTCAGCTACTATCCTACGATAGAAACGACGTTCATTTCTGAAAATCGCTTGTCCAAATTCAGCACCAGTCATGTCTCCTTCGCTCAAACTCGTTCTTTCGCTTGCTACAGTTCTGTCTTGTGTCTTTCCTGCTTTCGCACATCCCGGCGAACATCACGATCATGCTGAGGTTCATCATGAGATTGTCAAGCGAAATGCCCATGGTGCCATGATCCAGCGAGGCCTTGCCGCTTGTGCCAGCAACCCCGAATTCCGCGCATTAAAGGCGCGTGGTGAGACTCGTCGTTACGAGAAAGCTCGCGCAATGCGGAAAGCTCGTGGGCTTAATATGGAGAGTAGGCAATACGTTGGTTTCAAGCGTGATCAGTTTACTGACTGTTGGTAGAGCCATACAAGACTCGCCGCGATCTGGCTGCCCTCGAACAATTTGAGACTGTCAATCATAATTACACCAGCTCTGGTTACGATTTGAATACATCGCCCGAGAAATTGTTTGCATCGTACAAGAATGTGTCGTGCATACTAACCCCTGAAGTCACCGAAGGCCCTTACTACGTTACTGGCGAATACTTTCGTACAAATGTTACTGACGGCCAGGAAGGCGTCGAAGTCCACCTTGAGTATCAATACATTGACATCAGCACCTGCACGGCCGTCTCTGGACTTTATCTTGATACTTGGAATGCTAACTCTACTGGGGTTTATTCTGGAGTCGTTGCTTCAGGAAATGGAGTCGGCACAGCCGACGAGAGTAACTTGGTACTGGCATGAACGATCTCGAATTTCCGAACTAGCCTTGCTGACCTATGGTATTATTAGAATAACACCTTCCTTCGTGGCGTCACTGAAACCGACGAAGAAGGTGTCGCTGCCTTTGACACACTCTTCCCGGGTCATTATCAAGGCCGTGCTACACACACTCATCTCATCGCCCATACCAACGGCTCGTAAGTTATGTCCCACTTCGATAGGCATTCAATCCCTTCCCTCTCAAATTTGCTTCAACTCTGCCAAAATAGCTTACTTTTACCATAGAATCAATCGCAACGGCACTTACACTAGCGGCAAAATTGCCCACGTCGGCCAGATTTTCTTCGACGAATCCCTTCGATCAGCTGTTGAAGAAGTCTATCCATACAACACCAATACGCAAGTTGTTGTCTCCAATGACGACGACATGTGGGCACCTGAGCAAGCCGACAGCAACTACGATCCCTTCCCCGAATGGGCCTACCTTGGGGACTCAGTATCTGATGGTCTGCTCATGTGGATCTCGGTCGGTATCAATATGAGTGCCAGCTACAACGTCAGCGTTGCTGGTACTCTGACTGCTAACGGTGGCGTTCCGGAGAATACCGGCAATTTCACCGCGCCCAGCGGGACTCCCCCAGCTGGTAAGTTCCCAGCAAATCGGATTCAGAAGAAAAATGCAGGCGACTTGCTAAATGATTCACAGTGTGAGCCCAGAAGCTTTTGTGAGGCTGACTGGTTTAGCTAAGCCTTCTTGAGTTGACTACGTATTTCTGGAAATTGTGAGATCCTTGGGTTGCAGAGGTGTCGAAATTGTACTACAATATTTAGGGGTTCAGTCGCTTTCAAAAATTGAATTTGTTCACGGCGCAAATTGTTTGACTAGAACTGTAATTTTTCCGAACCGAAGACAGTCTGCAGATGTCTTGTTTGCAGTGCCAAGTCTAATTACCCAATCGTGAGCTCCCGTTCCGCAGTATCCCTGATCGAATCGCCGTAAGTGCAGATCCACCTTATCGCCAAAAAGTCGATGTGTTGAATTAGATAAATGGTACGGAGTCGGTACGGAGAGATGCATGACGAATGTTACGCGTCAAATGCGGGAGGCACGGGGACCTTCGAAACAACATCATTAGCGCCATCTGGCCTATTTGCAACGTTGATACAAGCCCCGAAAAACCACCTCCCCTGGCCTTTGCACCATTGTGCAGACCTCACTTGCCTGACCGTGATGTCCGCTACTCTTGCTGCTGACCCGTTGAACAGAGCAGGTCAGCAATCTCCCCGCCTTTCCTGTGTCCACCATTCTGGCTTGCAACAACCCTCTCTCTTACGCTGAAATCGCAATTACTAATAATCGGCGCACCTCAGGTTCTAAAAGCAAAAAGAAAAAGAAAGGTCACAAGAAGGGCAAGAGCACGGGCGAGGCGGTACAAGTCAATGGCAGTGGTGAAGCTGGCGAGGGGGAAAATGATGAGGGAGAGGAGGAGCAAAATCTACCCAACGTAAAGCTCCGTTTTCTATCCTGTTCAGGAGACATATCGCTGATCAATAAGCATTCGAATACCAATCAACAGGAAGAGCAGTTACAACATGAGGCATCCTCCAATGCTGTACAGAACCACAAAGGCGCTCCAAATGGAACATATCAAAACGACTCAAGGGTGGAAGATGAAGAGCAGGAACCAGAAGATGCACCGCTCATGCCACCTTCGGAGGATACTACACAAAAGCTTGATGCTCTTGCTAAGGAGCGGGATGCTTTGAGAGTAGAAGTCACAGAACTGCGAAAGTCACTGGAGCAAATACAAGGAAAGCATGCCGAGGATAATTCCAATTTGCGAACCGAACTTGAAGAAACGCAACAAGGGAAGGAGCATGCAGAAACCCAATACAAGACTTTGTTGGGCAAGGTCAACACCATCCGGTCGCAGTTGGGCGAGCGATTAAAAGCTGATGCCGTATGTTCTCGCTTTGAATTCTGAGCGGTGTATCGACTGCTAAACGTCTGTGTAGGAAGAACTTTCACGTGCTCGTGCCGAAATCGATGATCTCAACGAGCAAAATAGCAGTCTTCGCGAGAACAATGACGGCCTCCAATCCACTATGTCTAAACTTTCCACCGAAAATGAATTTCAAGCCCGTGAGATTTCCGACCTTCGCTCTCGAACCTCGCTCTCACAACAAAACTGGGTCAAAGAGCGCGATGACTTGATTAGCCGAGAAGCCTATGCAAAGGAAGAGTTCGAGAATGCGAGACAGGCCATGCAAGACTGGGAGGTGCTGGCTATGGAGGAGAGGAGCTTGAGAGAGAATTTGCAGGGGAAGGTCGAGGATTTGGAGGAAAGGGTCCAGATGCAACGGGACGAGGTGGATAGATTAAGAATGGAGAGGGACACGCAGACACAGACTGTGGATGGGTTGCAGCGTGCACTGCAAGATTTGCAAGATGGTAGGGGATCCTTTAATTGTGTTTCTAGATCCATACAATATCCCCTTGCTCATGCGTCATCGGATTTAGCTCGCAAGAAGGAACTTCGCGATCTCGTCGAGTCTTCACAGTCCCAGCTCGAAGAGACGCGGAAACAACTCGCAACAACCGAAGAAAGCGCCACAACCTCCAAGTCCGAGCTCGAAGCAACACGAAAAGAGCTAGAGCGAGCCCTACCCTTCGAGAAAGAAGTCAAAGAGAAAAATCTCCTCATTGGCAAACTCCGCCACGAAGCCGTCATTCTGAACGACCACCTCACCAAGGCCCTCCGCTTCCTCAAAAAGGGCAAGCCCGAGGACAACGTCGACCGGTACGCTTCTTGCCCCCCTTCTTCTTCTTCTCCTCTAACTCCCCCTTCTCTTCTACCAATCATCCATATACCCACCCACTAACATCCCAACCTCTCCCACAGCCAAATCGTCACCAACCACCTCCTCCACTTCCTCGCCCTCGACCGCTCCGACCCCAAAAAATTCCAAGTCCTCCAACTCATCGCGGCGCTCCTCGCCTGGTCCGACGCCGAGCGCGAACAAGCCGGCCTCGCCAACCCGCACTCCACCTCCACCTCTCTATCCGGCACGCTGACCCCATCCACGCTAACGACCTCCTTCAATTCCCTCCGCATCAAGGACCTCGGCAGCAGCTACCGCCGGTCGCCGAGCACCCCGAACATCGCCGCGAGCGAGGTGTTCGGAGGCAGTGGTGGTGGTGGGGGGAGTGGGAGCGTCCAGACGCCGGACTCGGCGGCAGGAGGAAAGGAGAGTCTGGCGGAGCTGTGGAGCGAGTTCTTGCAGAGGGAGGCGGAGGAGGGGGAGAAGGGTGCGGGGAGTCGCAAGGGGAGTGTCTCGGGGCATGGACGGCGGGCGAGCGCGAGTAC